>CAUYRH010005472.1:0-10617 GCA_963574655.1 Perodicticus potto
TGATACCAGGAACTGTCTGGGTGATACTGTAAAGACCAAACTAACTCCATCTTGTTACTCAGCCTTCATTTTGCAGCAGCATGCATACCAAAAGGGTTAAGCAACTCACTCCCTCCCCCACCCCTCGTCCTTGTGTCTGCCTGGAGTGATAGCAGCTCCTTCCCAGACTAGCCAAGGACAAGTATTACTCAGTCCCCTAGACTTCTATCAGCTCACCCCACACCCCTTCCTTTTTTCCTTTCTGTACCCTTAAAAACCCCTTCCTTTTCCAGGCAGCTAGCTTCTCCGTTTTCCTGCGCCAGGTGTGAGAAGCCCCCAGCCCAGGCTGATTTGTAAATAAACCTCTTGCTACTGCATTGGATTTAGCTTCTCAGTGATTTATGTGGGGGATCCCTTGAACTGGGCACAACAATACCAGGCATTGGTTTACTGAAGTAACTACACCCTGTGCAAGCCAAGAGTCAATGGGCTTTCATGCTGCAAATTCAATGCCAGTTTTTGCTAGAGACAAGGTCCCATTATGTTGCCCAGGCTAGTCACAAACTCCTGGGTTCAAGTAGTCCTCTCATGTGGGCCTCCCAAATTACTGAGATTAGAGGTGTGAGCCACCATGACTGGCCACATTTTTTCCTCTTCGCACTTGAAATATTTCCCTCTACTCTTTTCTTGCTTGCTTGCTTGTCTGAAGTCAGACATAATTCTTATGTCTATTCTACTATAGGTACGGTGTATTTTTTTCCCCCTCTGGCTTCTTTCAGAATTCAGAAAAATATAGCTTGAAAATGACATGCCTATGAATAGTGTTTTTGTCATTCTGAACTCTCTGGATCTGTAGTTTAGTATCTGCCATTAATTGTTTCAATTATTTTTTCTGTTCCCTCCTCTCTTCCTTCTTCTGCTCCCAGTATTCCCATTACACATATGTTGTGTCTTTCATAGCATCCCACAGTCCTTGCATATTATGTTCTGTCTTATCCAGTTTTTTTTTTTTTTTTTGCAGTTTTTGGCCAGGGCTGGGTTTGAACCCGCCACCTCCGGCATATGGGGCCAGCGCCCTACTCTGTCGAGCCACAGGCGCTGCCCTGTCTTATCCAGTTTTGTTCTCTTTGCATTTCTGTTTTGGAAGTTTTTCTTGACGTATGCTCAAGCTCAGAGAGTCTTTCCTATGCCAGGTCCAGTCTACTAATGAGCCCATCAAAGGCGTTCTTCATTTCTGTTGCAGTGTCTTCGATCTCTAGCATTTCTTTCTTAGAATTTTCCTCTCCCTGCCTACATTGCACATCTATTCTTGCATTGTGTTCACTTTATCTATTAAGGCCCTTAGCATATTAATCAGAGTTTTAAATGCCCTGGCTGATGATTCCAATTTCCTTGCTGTATCTTATTCAACATTCTGATGTTTGCTCTGTATCTTAAAATCATGTTTTTTTCCTAACTGGTATTCCTTGTAATTTTTTTGTGATATCTGGACACGAGGTACTAGGTAAAAGAAACTACCAGCAAGCCTTTAGAACTGTGGTAGTGAGATGTAGTGGGAGGGGAAGTATTCTATAGTCCTACGATTAGCTCTCAGTATTTTAGAAAGCCAATGCATCTGGACCTTGAACTTCATAAATGTTCCTCAATTTTTTCTCTCCTTCCACAGGTGGGACAGAATGGCTAGGTGTGCTGCACATGGATATTTCCCCTTTCTCGTGTGGAAAGCTAGAGTTGTCAGGAATTGGGTGTTTCCCTTTCCTTCGGTTAGTTAGGTTCTGATAATGTGCCAACAAGTTAGACTCTGGTTAACTAGTTTCTCCTTGAGGGAAGACCTTGTTAAGAAGAAAAACATGTTCTGGTGTACGCAAAATGGTTCCTTTCTCTCTTTCTCTTCCCCTGCTGGGAGCATAAGGGGACTTTTCTCCAATATTTACTGTGAGAACCTGCTTGAGCTCCTGGAGGTAAATCTCACAAGATCGTGGAAGATGCTCCCGTGACTGGGTTCCCCTGGAGTTTTTAACTCTCACACTTGTCCACACTGAGCCACCAGCAATTTATCAATTACACTTCAGGTTTTCCTCCCCTGGCACTGGTTCCTGTAGATGTTTTCACTGGTGATTTTCTGCTCCGGTAAGCCATGACAACCTGCATTTTCCTGTCTGCCTTTCCAGTTTTGGGGCTTGCAGGGTGCCCTGTGACCTCATCTCTCTTACAGATCATAGAAGTTTATTTTAGGCTGGGCACGGTGGCTCACACCTGTAACCCTAGTTCTTCAGGAAGCTGAGGCTGGTGGATCACCTGAGCCCAGGAGTTCCAGACCAGCCTGATCAAAAGTGAGACCCCACCCCCATCTCTACTAAAAAAATAGAAAAAGTAGCTGAGCATTGTGGCCAGTGCCTTTACTCTCAGCTACTGGGGAGGCTGAGGCAAGAGGATCACTTGAGCCTAAGAGTTTGAGGTTGCTGTGAGCTTATGACAGGACATTCTACCAAGGGAGACAGAATGAGACTCCATCTAAAATAAATAAATAAATAATAAATAGAAGAGTTTACTTCTCGGTCTGTTTAGTGGTTTACTCATTAGGATGGGATGCTAACTTCTAATATCTTTACTGTTGAAACTGGAAACTGGAAAGTTGAGTCAAGAATGCTTTTGGGTGAATCTCCAAAACACCTTCTCCAACATCTATTGCTTATCTAAATTCATTAGGTTACCTATGAAATGTAGCATCCTTAAATTAAAGCCTCAGGGCTTTCCCGTTTTATTTTTTCCATCCTATTATTTGCATCTGACGTTCTTACAATATATGAACCAATTGCTGTGTATCTTGGAGTTCTGGAGTTTGTGTTCCTAAAATTATACTAAATTCTTAAGTAAATTTATAACTTGTCAAGACTTTGGGAATTCTTTGACAATAGCTCTTCTTTTAGAATGGTACGGGAACTCATATGCAACCATGAGGGGGTCTTCCTATCGGGAAGGATGTTTAATTTTAAAAGTTAATTGAGCTTTGAGTGCTAGTGGGTGGCTAGAAAGGAAGGGAGGTAGGTCAGAAGGAGAGATAGGGACAGAAGAAAATGTAGAAATGTAGGATGGGGGAAGGGACAGTAGGATAAAGAATAGCAGGATAATCTCAAGTTGAGATTTGGGGTATCTTGATGACAGCTGGTTTTAAATTTTCAAATGTTTTTTTTTTTGCTTTGTCCAAGGATTTTCTTTATAGAGCAATTTTGGAATCTGAATTTCCTTTGCTTACTTCTACATACAAGTAAAAATATACATATATCATTGGTACTTTGTTTTTTTGTTCTTAAACCCTCTTCACATAAATAATTTCTTTCATATCTAAAGCTCACTGAAGTGACTGCTATAAATTCTATATTGTAAAATTATGCTATTTGGAAGAATTTGGGATATAGCATAAATATTCATGAGCAGTTGTCCAGCCCCAGTAGGTAAGGATGCAGATTAAGACATGAGCATCTGTGAACAATCAAAATTGATACCCATACCCTTTGTGAATTATATCTGTAGCCTAATGGCCATGCCATCTCTAACTGCAAACTCAATTTATTTGTAGTTCTTGGAGTAAGGAAAGGTTTAGAGAAGAAATATCTCCTAGAACCAGAATCTCAGGGACAACTTAAGACTGAGGAAAGTTCTTGTGATGTTTTGATAATTCACCCAGGACAGAGTTTGTCCAGAGGAAACTAGTCTGGGAAGAAACCTTCTGAAATTCTCCATTTCCAGAATAGCTCAATGAATGGTCTTATCACAGATCTATATTCTTCCTCTTCCCAAGGAACTTCCTTTCACAGATGTACAACGACAACAACAAAATAAAGACAGACAGAGACAAATAGTAATCTTGTTAGTAATTAGGTTTCTACTATAGATAAAAGTTTTTCCAGTCTTATCAGATAACCAAAGAATTGTTTAAAAAGGGCTTCATATTCTAGGAGTCGAAATAAACTCACAGTTTGGGGAGATAAAAAAAAAAAAGAAAAGACAATGAAGCTTTAACCCAATGAGGATTTACCTCTTTACTATTTTTTTTCTTTTTTGAGACAGAGTCTCACTCCATTGCTCCAGGCTGGAGTGCCATGGCATCAGCTTAACTCATAGCAAACTCAAACTCCTGGGCTCAAGTGGTCCTCCTGCCTCAGCCTCCTGAGTAGCTTTGACTACAGGTGTCTGCCACAATCCCTGGCTAGTTCTTCTATTTTTAGTAGAGGCAGGGTCTTGCTCTTGCTCAGGCTGATCTTGAAACTCCTGAGCTCAAGGGATACTCCTGCCTTGCCCTCCCAGAGTGCTAGAGTTATCGGAGTAAACCATCTGGCACACTGGGCCTTACCTACTTACTATTGACATGGAGATATCTGAGGAAGAAGTTCAAAGGGCCTTTGAGGAGTACTGGAATTTTAAGCCATTGAAGTCAGCAAATCTCTATTGTATATTGGTGGAAACTCCAAGATCATAGAATACTGGCTTCCTGAAAATACCATCAAAAGAACCTGTTGATAAAACAAAGCCAAGTTTATTATTTACTATAGTATGAGAGATCACTAGAGTGACAGAATCTTTTATTTATTTATTTATTTTAAGACAGAGTCTCATTCTGTCACCTTGGGTAGAGTAGAGAGCCGTGGAGGCATTGTAGGTCACTCACAGCAACCGCAAACCTTTGGGCTCAAGCAATCCTCTTGCCTCAGTGTCCCGCCCCACCCCCGCCCCCAAGTAGCCAGTACTATAGGCATGCACCACTCTGCCTGGCCCTTGACAAGACTTAGTAACATCTCTTAGAGGGGACAGTAACAGTAGTATATTAATGAAGCTTGAGGATTTTATTTAAGATAGATTTTGTAATGCTTGATTAAGCCTGGGCAAAATTAGTGATATGATTATTTCAAATGTGAAAAATTTAAAGCAAATCTTCAAGTGTAAACTGTCATTTAAGGAGCTAGTCATTGTCTTGAGAAATGGATACTTACTCTAATGACAGTAAATTGAGTATACTAGTGGTCAGATAAATGGAATTTTGGGAAATTCCTGAAATAAGCAATAGTTATTACAATTTCAGTCTTTCTTGGAAGAAATTTCTACACTAGTTAATTTATGTTAATGTTGTAGACAGTAAGTTTTGGAGATGGTTTCAGTTGTCAATACTTCTTCCCAACATATACACACACACTTTTTTTTTTTTTTTTCTGCTGAAACTTTGGAAATTTAGGTTCAGGAGCCATATGAAATGTTGCATCAGTTTGCAAAGTTCTTTCTGTTTGCGGTGACACTTTTTCGCTTAGTTGACTTAGAATTTGCTTTATTCTGTTGTCAGTTGGGATTTATTTTGTAAAATGAAATTAAAATGCCAACAGAGAATTTAAAGTGCATAATGGCCTCTAAAAACGAGAACATTTAGCCACAATCAACATAACTTTTTCCATTTTTAAGTCATGGTCAAAATTGGAAAGAAAAATTTAAAAGTATGATTTCTTTTTTTTTTTTTCACCCAGCAGGCATTATTAAATATAGAAAGCTTAAAATTTCAGAAACAGTCTATGCTAACATGATTTAAATAAAATCTTCTGTTAAGATCATTTAAAAAAATAGAAATCTGGGGTAATCTTAGTGCTATATTTTCATTGTATATTTTTAAAAATATTCTTTTGCCACATTCAAAATCAGTTAAAAAATTGCAGAGCATACTTATTTTTTGCTTCCAGATGATTTGTTGAAAGTAACATCTTTTGATTTTAAAAGCAAGAAATTCTTATTATAACATTTTAGGAAATTTAGAAAAGTACAAATAAGAAAGAAAAATTTATAAAAATCACTACTTTCTAGAGACAGTCACTGTCTTCCTTTTCTAGGCTGTATAATAAATCGACACCACCATTGTTTTAGCAGCTTAAAACAATATCACACGTTTATTCTCTAGCAGTTTCTGTAGGTTGGAATTCTGAATTTACAGGCCAGTATAACTGGAGTCTCTACTTCAGGGTCTCGCCAGACTGCAATCAAAGAGTTGACTGGGTTGTGTTTTTATCTGGAGACTCTTCTGGGAAAAATCAGCCTCTAAGTTCACCCAGGTTGTTGTTGGAATTTACTTTTTGCAGCTGTGTGGCGGAGGGACCTGGCTTCATCCTAACCATTGCTTTAGAGACTTCCCTAGAGACTGCCTAAAGTTCATTGCCACATGGCAGCTTGAATTTTCAAGCCAGTGGGATAATCTTTCTCCAGCCTGCTAATATAGACTCTTATATCACGTAATATAACCGTGGGAGTGACACTGCATCCATCACCTTTGCCAAATTCCATTGGTTAGAAGCCAGTCATCAGTTCTGCCTTCACTCAAAGGTAGTGAATTATACAAAGGCATGACTACTTGAAAGTCAATTTAGGGGATCCACTATGACCACTTTATTTATTTTTTGGGGGGGCCTATCCTTCCATGTTTTCTCTATTATTGAATATATACTGAATATTACAGACATAGCATAACCTAATTTTTTTTTCATTTGGCCAGCATACTTTAAAAACCTGTTTTTTTTTTTTTTTTTTTGAGATAGAGCCTCAAGCCGTCACCCTGGACAGAGTGCTGTGGCATCACAGCTCACAGCGACCTCCAACCTCCTGGGCTCAAGTGAGTCTCTTGCCTCTGCCTCCCAAGTAGCTGGGACTGCAGGCGCCCGCCACAATGCCCAGCCATTTTTTGGTTGCAGCGTCATTGTTGTTTGGCGGACCCGGGCTGGATTCGAACCCGCCAGCTCAGGTGTAGGTGGCTGGCGCCTTAGCCCGTTGAGCCACAGGCACCGAGCCTAAAAACCTGTTTTTAAATTTAACATACACATATAAATGGTACATATATATAGCACATTCATATGTACTATAATTATAATGGTGTTATAATTTGTATTAAATATTTCATAATTTATAGTCATAAAATTTATAATAGAAAAACATTGCATAAAATCTAAATGCCCACTAAGAGGAGGTTGCTTATATAACTTTTAATTTTAAATCTCCTCTTACTATGAGTTAAGATTATTTCTAATTTTTAACTATTATAAATAATTATTCTATAGAAATCTTTGCACAGAAATCTTCATGCATTAAATAAAAGTCTTTAGAATAAACCTGTAGCAATGAAATTACTAGGTCAAATGGCAAGACATCTTAAAGTCTTTGAATTTATAATCCTAAATTAACTACTGGAATGTCAGTACCAATTTAAATTCCTCCTACTCCCCAACATTTTACCAATTTGATAAGAGGAAAAATAGTCTCTAGTTTTAGTTATCCTTTGCCTATAAACAAGCAAGACATTTTCCATATGATTTATTCTCTATTTACATTCATTCTTTTAAAATTACCTGTTCAGTTGCTCATTTTTCTACTAAGTTGCAGTTATTTTTTGATAAGGAAAATATAATTAAGGATATCAGAAGTATTAAAGGTTTGTTGCAAATGACAAATGCTCCAAAGTAAGCTTAAATTATATAGATAATATCAATGAATACGAGCACCTTATAACACTGCCCACTGAAACACTAAAAAAGTACAAAAGTTCACAACATATTGTAAGGAAAATTCATCAAGAATCTGCTCTGTTATCTCGGAGGTACCAGACATACCATATGCTGTGTCTAGGAGTTGCTATGACAACTACTTTTAAAATTTAAGAACAGGGTAAATTGTTGCCTAAAATCTCCATAACTTAGTGAGTCAATTAAGATCTTGTCAGAGCACTGCATTCTTTGCACTACCTGGAAATGCTTTCTTCCTTGTGGTTCTGTGGCACGTAATATCTGTGGGTCAGGAAATAATGTGTTTATTTCTGGCTATTTAAGATCCTGGAGAAGAAGTTGCTCATTTGGTATTTTTGATGATTATTAGTTAATGAATCATTGTAAGGGAGACCCAGGAAAAAGCCTCACTGAATATGGGCAGATTTAAACATGGAAAGGTAAAGTTGAGAGAAATCTTTGGATCTCTGACCTCAAATAAGGAAACTGAAGTAAAGACATGGCCACGGTCTTTTAGCAGGGCTGGATTAAGAATCTATGTTTTTTGCCTCCCCTTGTGTCATTACACTACTGTATAGTCATATTTCAGTCACCTTTTAAGGAATTGAACTATATCTTTATCAAGGTAATACATTAAACAATCCATCAAGGCCCCTAAAGTCAACTCAAACTTTTACAATAAAATGGTCATTTTATGACCCTTCCCCACCCCCTGCCAACCTTAGCCTAGTAGATGTTGAAGTTAACAGACTCATTTACTATAATGGGAATGGAGGCCCACATATTTTATGCTTGCCTCTGCCCTCTTTTCTTCTTAGTCATGTTTTCAAAATGGATGTTTAACACTGTTTAATCAATTTATGAAATCATGATCTTATAAAATATTGTTGACTACAGAAACAATTAGATTCCTTTCTCAGGCGACTTTTTGTTTTTCCTGGAGTTAATAATTGTCTCTTTAAAAATTTTCTAACTTCTATATACTCATCACTATCATTTTTGGGTGGGTATACTACCAATTTTTTTTTAAATAGTCAAGCACAGTTCTAAACCCTATGCCATTTTAAGCTCTTCCCTGGAGACCTTCCTCCTGAAGCCCTCCCTCTTGCTGCTGCTTCCAGCTGGACGAGGTGCCGTCCAGGCTGCTGCGTAGGTGTCAACCTTTCCCTTCACTGCTCATGTGGTGAAGTCCCTGCTTTCTGTCATCCATGTCTTGTTCTTTCTTCCTCATGTTGTGGCATATTCTTGTCTAGCATCTTAGAAAATAGCAGATGAGAGACACAAATCTTTAAATTCTTACATATTTGAACTGGCTTGAATTTAATTTTACCTTTGGATAATGTTTTAAGTATATAAGTATAAATTAACAGTAATTTTCTCTCAGGATTTTTACAATGCTATTTTCCAGCATTCATACGCTACTGAACAGCATTTTCTTTACTGTTTTGAAATTTCACACTGGGGAGACAAGGTGTGGATCTTTATTATGTGGGGCCCCTTTCTCTAGATATTTACGTTCTTCAATTCTGAGAATGTTACTTGTGTTGTAACTTTGAGAAGTTCCTCCCCTTAGTATTCTCATTCCCTCTGGAATCTTACCCAAATTGATTTTTCTAACCTACTATTAAAATTTTAAATGTGGCTTCATGCCCAAGAAATCTTTCTCTGAATATTCTATTATATCTGCTCCCCCCCCCCTTTTTTGGCACAGAGTCTCATTATGTTGCTCTTGGTAGAGTGCAGTGGCATCAGGGCTCACAGCAACCTCTAACTCATGGGCTTAAGTGATTCTCTTGCCTCGGTCTCCCAAGTAGCTGGGACAACAGGTGCCCACCACAATGCCCGGCTATTTTATTTTATTTTTTTTCGTTGTAGTTATCATTGTTTGGCAGGCCCGGGCTGGGTTCAAACCTGCCAGCTCTGGTGTATGTTGCTGGCGCCCTAGCCACTGAGCTACAGGTGCCAAGCTTTCTTTTATTTCTTTAATGATAATGACTATAATTTTTGAAAGGGGCATTTTTGTTTCATTGGCTGTCTTGTATATACATTATCTCAAGTTGAGTTACATTTCTTTGTTATTAGAAACTCTGAACATAATTCTTACAGATAAAAATACAGAGTTATGAGATTTGAGTTCATCTAATCTATCTTTTTTTTGTTTGTTTGCCCTAGGTGGAGTGCCCTAGATTTTTGCCCTAGGTGGAGTGCTATGGCGTCATAGCTCACAGCGACCTCAAACTCCTAGGCTTAAGCAATCCTTTTGCCTCAGCCTCCCAGGTAGCTGGAACTACAGGTGCCTACTGCAACTCCTGGCTATTTTTAAAGAGATTTGGTTTTGCTCTTGCTCAGGCTGGTCTCCAACTCCTGAGCTCAAAGAATCCACCTGTCTTGGCCTCCCTTACTGAAAGGTAACTCCCTGGCCGACCTTTCTTTCTAATATAATACAAAATATCTAATGCAAAAGTCAGGGCAAATCAGTTAAGAAATCTTCATATAATTGAATATGAAAAAATATTCCTTATAGGAGTCATTATAATAAAACGTTATTAAGTATTATACTCTTACATATAAAAATACATGCCTCCAGTAAGTCTGGGGAATGAAAAGATTAATTGTGGCTTATATTACACAGAAAAGGGGGAAATCTATACTTCAAATTTTATTCTTTTTGGCTTAATGAAATTGTGAGGGAAAAAGGTGTTTTAGAATAGTGTGTTCCTACACTGGTAATCAAAGAATAGATTTATGATAGTGGCAATCACTTCTGATTTTGTTTTTCTCTAGCACTTGAACTTAATCATTGGAATCTCACCTTTAAGTGGATTACATTTAACAATAAATATTTTGAAACTGGATATTTCATCCTTTGATCATCATTTTTAAACTTTCTAGAAAGTAGAACTCAATTTCCCTTTTCTTTTTTTTTTTTTTTTTAAATACATGTATTTTATTATTCTTCATTACATTAGTTCCCCCCCCCACCCGTCCATGATAAGACAGAATTGATTTACAGAAAAGAATACAGAAAACACCAAAGCTCCTGGTAGTGGGAGAGATTTCAAGTAGGGAGAGAGAAGCTCTCTCCGTTCCTCTCCTGGTCCTTCCCCGTCTC
>CAUYRH010005475.1:0-15391 GCA_963574655.1 Perodicticus potto
TCCCAGCTACTTGGGAGGTGGAGGCAAGAGACTCGCTTGAGCCCAGGAATTGGAGGTTGCCGTGAGCTGTGACGCCACAGCACTCTATCCAGGGTGACAGCTTGAGGCTCTGTCTCAAAAAAAAAAAAAAAAAAAAAAAAATAACCGAATATAAAGTAAACACTATGTAGATCAGTTGTTATATACTGGGGGGTTTTTTTATTTGTATTATTTTTATTGTTGCATTTTTTTGTGGGTTTTTTCCTGGATATTTTTGATTCATAGTTGGTGAAACCCACAGATACAAAGGTCCAACTATACTAAGAATGTTGCTCTACATAATGCAGTTCAGGTACACATAAGTAAAATTAAAGTTCAATGTAAAACTCTGAAAATAAATAATTTACAACAAGTGTACCCGATATATAGGACATATTAATTTACTAGCTAAAAGTGAAATGGAAACTATGTGTACTAAGTTAGGATGAAAATTGTTTTCTATCAAAAATGTTAAAGAATTCTTACAGAATGTATTTTATTTGGTTAAAAAAAAAAAAAAAGTTAAAGAATTCATGGGCCAGGCATGGTGGCTCACGCCTGTAATCCTAGCACTCTGACAGGCTGAGGCAGGTGGACTGCTTGAAGTCACAAGTTTGAGACCAGCCTGAGCAAAAGTGAGGCTCTACTAAAAATAGAAAAAACAGAGGCAAGAGAATCGCTTGAGCCCGAGTTGGAGGTTGCTGTGAGCTATGACTCCAGAGCACTCTACCCAGGGCAAAAGCTTGAGACTCTGTCTCAAATAAATAAATAAATAAATTTTTTAGGGTGGCGCCTGTGGCGCAAAGGAGTAAGGGTGCCAGCCTCATACCAGAGGTGGCGGGTTCAAACCCAGCCCCAGCCAAAAACAGCAAAAAAAAAAAAAATTTTTTTTTTAAGAATTCCAAAACTAGGGCGGTACCTGTGGCTCAGTGAGTAGGACACCAGCTTATATACCGAGGGTGGCAGGTTCAAACCCGGGCCCAGCCAAACTGCAACAAAAAAATTGCCAGGCATTGTGGCAGGTGCCTATAGTCCCAGCTACTTGGGAGGCTGAGGCAAGAGAATCACCTAAGCCCAAGAGCAGTTGGTTGCTGTGAGCTGTGACGCCAGGGCATTCTACTTAGGGCAACAAAGTGAAACTCTGTCTCTAAAAAAAAAAAAACAAAAAAAAGAAATCCAAAAGTAGAGTAAAAATACTAAAGCTACCAACTTTACATCACACAGAAATTCTGATGTCTGGTTTTTGTGTTCACCAAAAGGAGGAACAGAAACAAACATTTATTGAGCACCTTCTGTGACAAACACTAATTACGCTTTGATTTTTTTTTTTTTTGAGACAGTCTCACTATGTCACCCTTGGTAGAGTGCTGTGGCGTGGCATCACAACTTATAGCAACCTCCAGGTCTTGGGCTTACACAATTCTCTTGCCTCAGCCTCCCAAGTAGCTGGGACTACAGGCACCTGCCACAATGTCTGGCTATTATTTGTTGCAGTTGTCATTGTTGTTTTAGCAGGCCTAGGCCATGTCCAAACCTGCCAGCCTCAGTATATGTGGCTGGCTCTGTAAACACTGTGCTACAGGCGCTGAGCCTTCTTTGATTATTTTTTCTCTCTCAGAACCTGTTCTACTTCCCTAGAAGGAGTACTGTTACTACATCAACATGTAAGAAGAAACTCAGAATCTAAATGCCACATGGCTCTAAGACAGTGGTTCTCAACCTTCCTAATGCCGCGAACCTTAATACAGTCCAAAGGGGTCGTGACCCGCAGGTTGAGAACTGCTGCTCTAAGAGGTGTAGAAAGGACCCCTGCCCACATGTGACTCCAAATCCTGGCCACATGTGACTCCATATCCTGCACCACATTATGCAATTAACAACCACAAAACACACACACACAAACACCCCCCTTTAGGAACATAAGAACTTAAGTTAAAATCTAAGCAGAGGGCAGCGCCTGTGGCTCAATGGGTAAGGCGCCGGCCACATATACCGAGGGTGGCAGGTTCGAACCCGGCCCCAGCCAAACTGCAACAAAAAGTAGCTGGGCATTGTATCAGGCGCCTGTAGTTCCAGCTACACCGGAGGCTAAGGTAAGAGAATTGCCTAAGCCCAGGAGTTGGAGGTTGCTGTGAAGTGTGACGCCACGGCACTCTACCGAGGGCAACAAAGTGAGATTCTGTCTCTAAAAAATAAATAAGTAAAAATAAAAAATAAAATCTAGGCAATTGCTGAGTGTGGTGGTTCACGCCTGTAATCCTAGCACTCTGGGAGGCTGAGGCGGTTGGACTGCCTGAGTGCAGGAGTTCGACCTCGCCCTGAGCCTGAGCAAGACTTGTCTCTAAAAAATATAGCCTGGCATTGTGGTAGGAGCCTGTCATCCCTGGTACTTCGGAGACTGAAGCAAGAGAATCGCTTGAGCCCAAGAGTTTAAGGTTGTTGTGAGCTATGACACCATGCACTCAGTTGTGAGCCACGACGCCACAGCACTCTACCCAGGGAAACAAAGTGAGACTCTTGTCTCAAAAAAAAAAAAAAAAAAAAAAAACCCTAGGCAATTATCTTTTAAACAAGCTCTGAGCCTTGCAACCAAGCTGTGGCCAGCACATAACAGGTACCAAATAAAAGTTTACTGAATGGAATGAACAGTGGTAACTTAGCAACAGAGGAAGGAATGAGATCATCTCTACTCGTGTCTTTCTAAAAGAGTTAATATAAAACTATCACTTACCAGGCAACACATAATTATTTCTCTAAAGAAAACACTGAAATCAGGAATTGGGCAAGGAAGGAATGACCATATATAAATTATCAATGCCCTATAAAGGGCAAGATGAGGCACAGAAGCCTTAAACAGAGATCTAGCACATCTCACCTAATTACAACACTTGTCTGACCCTGCCTTGTAATAGTTAATTAAACTTGTCCTGCTTCCACAGTTAGCTAATTGCTGGCAGAGACCTTGGTCATTTTTGTGTTTCCCAGAATACCTAAGAAAGGACGTGGCACTTGATATTAATAGCTAAAATTTTATAAAAATCTTTTACAGACTAGGTGCAGTGGTTTGTGCCAGTAATCCTTGCACTTTGGGAAGCTAAGATGGGAGGATAACATAAGTCCAAGAGTTTGAGGTTACAGTGAGTTATGATTGTGTCACTCACTGCACTCCAGCATGGGTGAAAAAGCAAGACCCTATCTCTAAAACAATAACAAAAGAAAAGAATATTTTACAGATTACAATACTTTTTCAGATATAATTATCCTAGAAGCCTTGCAAGGTAAGTGTAATAACTACAGTATCTGCAATTTACAGACAATGACATTGAAGTCCATTAAATGCCAATGTAAGTGGCCAGGTATCCATCTTTTAACAATACAACTACCACCACAGGTTCTCAATAAATGTTTGTTAATTGAATCAGCTGTCCCTGAAAATACTGTTTTTCTTTCTAATATTATACCACCATATCTGTTGACATGAGAGATGACTATATTGCCACTTAAGATTTCTAGCTTTACTAGAAAACAGACACTTTCAACTCAGCAAAGTTAACTAACTTTAAACTTATTGTATCAGTGATTTTCAAACTTGAGTAGGACTAGGAATCAGGAAGTATGACAAAAATGAAGATCTTTGGGCCATCATCATCCCAAGAATTCTGATTCAGGGGACCAGGAATCTGCATATTTTACAGATAACATTACATATACTAAGCACTCTCAACTGTCTGATCTTTAGGGATACACTTTAAACAATGAAACCTGATACCTTTCCCAGACCGGACTCAAACTCCTGGCTTAAGGGATCCTGCCACCTCAGCCTGCAAGCAGCTGAGACTACAGGCACATTGCCGCCTCACCAGCCTAAATTAGATTTCTAAAAATCTAAGATAATCAAAAAAATACTTTTAATCAAGCCAATTTTTTAGTTAGAAATATTTAAACAAAAGGAATACAGCATCTACATAGCATGTCTTCCAAAGCGTTTACCATACCAAACTTCCTTCCTAGACCTCAGGAGCTCCCCACGCTGCACAGGAGGTTAAACCCAGGATCTTTCAGGTAGTCTTACCTGCATTATTCTGTTTTAATTGATGAATTCAACTGTGACTCTAATGTAATTTAGTACTTTTATATGTCTCATACAAATGGCTAAATGTAAAATGTAAAACTCAGCTAATTTTGAACTTAACATACAGAAATAATGATGATAAAAATCACCATCAGTACAAGCCCATTTTAAACTTTGAATGACCATCAAAATGTACTGTGATAAGTAATTCCTTGCCCCCGTAGTTAAATATTTATTAAAAGGCACCACACTACCTTTCTGTACTTTCCAAATTTTCTACAATAAGCATATTTACTTTTCTCATCCTACAAGTTTTGGAAGTACCTATAAATCCTACAACCATCACGTACACAACAGGAAAACAAGAATAACCTATATCACACTTATCATAAACTGTAAACCACCAAATATATATTTATAACAAACTGTAATAACTAATCTTTTTTACCTTAGTAACAAATTATTTTGCTTAAAAAAATGCTCCATGGGGCGGCGCCTGTGGCTCAGAGAGTAGGGTGCCGGACCCATATACCGAGGGTGGCGGTTCGAACCCGTCCCCGCCGAACTACAACAAAAAAAATAGCCGGGCGTTGTGGCGGGCGCCTGTAGTCCCAGCTACTGAGGAGGCTAAAGCAAGAGAATCGCCTAAGCCCAAGGGCTGGAGGTTGCTGTGAGCTGTGACGCCACCGCACTCTACCGAGGGGGACAAAGTGAGACTCTGTCTCTAAAAAAAATAATAATAATAATGCACCGCACCATGTATCCCATTTCCATCCTATCATTAGGATAGTTAACACGACTTAAAACCCTTTGCCATGCATTCTCTCTATTTTAGTGGTACATTTTTTGTACTGAGGACTGAGGCATTAAAATATTTTCTCTCCCT
This sequence comes from Perodicticus potto, assembly GCA_963574655.1. Taxonomy (NCBI): domain Eukaryota; kingdom Metazoa; phylum Chordata; class Mammalia; order Primates; family Lorisidae; genus Perodicticus; species Perodicticus potto. The sequence continues at coordinate 4,977 of CAUYRH010005475.1, forward strand.
AATGGGCGGGTGCCACAGACCTTTGTAAAAGATATTTTTATAAGTATTTAGGAAACTCAGCATCTCAAAGCTGGGTTTGTGCTTTCTCCAAATGTTAGAGGCAAGATTTAAGAGGCAAAGATGAGCTACCCGTCAGGTGATGAAATTCCACCTCAAGACGCAAAAGGCTGTTCTCAAGCAAGCGAGATCCGTGAATGTCCCTCCAGGAGCAGCAGGGGCTCCCGAGGCCCCGCACTCCCTACTCCCCAGTTCTCACCCTGACCTCCCCTCCCCCCGGACTCTGCGGGACTCGGTGTGCGGCTCAGGGAAGCCAAGGCTGTTTGCAAACAGGCGTCCTCCGCCTCTCCGGGACGTGCGTGCCGGGCCCGGGGTAAGCAGCAGTGCTCGGCCCAACCCGGCCAAACCCCAAGGCCGCCCGTGCCCCCGCCAGCCCCCGCTGCGCACCGGGCCCCGCCGGAGCCGAGGCCGGGGCCTACTCGCCCCCACGGCCTCCAGCCTCCCGCGGGACGCGGAGTGGAAGGGCTGCGGCCCCAGCACCGCGGGGTGGCGGAGGCGGCCGCAGCGGCCGGACGCCCCGTCCGCTCGGTCCGAGGGCAGCCGCCGGAGGCAGGCGACTCCCGGACCGCGCCTCGCCACACTCACCTCGGGCAGCGGCCGCCTCCGCTTCAGCATGGCCGAGGGGGTCGTCCCTAAGCCGAAAGCCTCCTCCGGAGGGCACCGGCGCGGCCCCAGGCGCCGCCGCGAAGCCTCCCGCTGCGGTAGGAGCTGCGGCGGCGGCTGCTGTTGAGGCCCAGCGCCCACCCAGCCGCATCGGCTCCCGGGCCGCCGCGGCCACGCGGATCCCAGAGGGGCGCCGCTGAGCAGGGCTGGGGGCGCAGGGCTGCGGGCGCAGGGCTGCGGCGGGACGGCCGAGGTGCTGCAGGCGGGGAGCCGCGCCGAAGCCTCCAGCGTCGGGCGCCGCTCCTGCCGCCCGCGCCGCCGGGCCACAGCGCCCCCTGGACCCCACGTCCGGCTACGGCGCCGGGACTGCAGCGGCCGCGCCGGGCACGAGCGGCAGGGAACGCGAGGAGGGAGCGTGGCCTGGGGGCGGAGGGGGCCCCAACTCCGCTGCCGGGCGCCGGGATCCTCGGCCAGACCGCAGCGCGTTTCCCTTCTCTCCCAAAGGGACCGGAATGTTGTTGTCAGCCAGCCCCGCGCCTGCGAGCCGGAGCGTCGGGGACTCTCATTTCATCTCGTGGGTGGGAGGTGAAAAGAGAGCGAGCCCCTCTCATCCCTCCGTGGTCTGCATGGAAGAAGAGTGACCCGCACAAACCGAACCCTTTCACACGCGCGCGCGCGCACACACGCCCCTCTCCCAAAACAGGTGAAGGGATTGTCTTCGACCTTAACTTTGTGTGCGCTTACTATGGAGATCATCATAAAAATTTCCTACAAATTCTTGCACTCAACACCACCACCACCCCCGCCTAAAAATGGGAAAAAACATGCCGAGGCATAGAATAGCCAACGGGTTGTTCTGACATTCATAAACAACAAGGTAAGAAAAGAATCGTCCGTCTTTTACCCTTCCCCCCACCAACCTCTCCTCTCCCACCTCTCCACACTGCATCCCTGCTAAATCCTAGATTAGTCTCTGAAGGAAGGAACTTGCTACACACTATGGGCTGCGGCATCATTCTATTTACAGATGCCTAATATTTGATCCCACCCTTCGAGGGTGCAGACATTAGAACAAAATCACACACACACAAATAAAAGACTGTTAGAGGGAAAGTGAGAAAAGAGAAATTCTCCACATCTTCTTGCCCCCCAAATTTCCTAATACAGGTTTGTTTTTTATTTCTTCACGAGCGGTAAACTAGAATGGGCAGGGACTTTGGTGTCAGACAGATACAAATACTACCGTTTCCAGCCGTGTCATGTACACCTCTATAACCCGGGACAAGTTATATAACATTTTTGAATCTCAGTTTTCTTCTGCCTGCCTTGCTGGGTGTTGTGAAGATTGAAGATAAAGGGACTGACCCTTAGGTACTCAGTAAATGTTAGCTCCTATTTTGAACACCCTTAACTTTTGGTGGGTCTTAGGCTCAATCGCTTACCCATCTGTGTGTGTGTGTGTGTGTGTGTGTGTGTATCAGTGTATTCCTATCACATGATGGAAGCATAATTCTTCGTCATCACTAGTTTGGGTGAAATTTCCCTAAATTGCACTAATGGATTTATATAACATCCCTCCACTGACAAGTGGAGCCTCATACATTGGATCTTCTGTGACATTCTGTTGCACAGCAGCTATCAGCAAAGAACCAGTATATTTTTCTATTTAAAAATATTATAAGGTGGGGCAGCGCCTGTGGCCCAGGGAGTAGGGCACCGGCCCCATATACTGAGGGTGGCAGGTTCGAACCCGGCCCTGGCCAAACTGCAACAACAACAACAAAAAAATAGCTAGGTGTTGTGGCAGGCGCCTGCAGTCCCAGCTACTTGGGAGGCTGAGGCAAGAGAAGGGCTTAAGCCTAAGAGTTTGAGGTTGCTGTGAGCTGTGACGCCATGGCACTCTACTGAGGGCAATATAGTGAGACTCTTGTCTCAAAAAAAAAAAAAAAAATTGTGAGGCAATCTTACTTTACCTTTGGTTATTGCCTAATAGTAATAAATCATAATAAGAAAATTACATAAGGTCTCCGGGAAATGTTCACACAATAATTGAGCAGCCACCTTGGAGAAAACGAAACCTAGCAGCTCTCTTATCCATGAAAGCTGTTCCTCTGCAATCTTAAGTGTGCTTTTGCCACATATTCTGAGTCACACAAAAAAATCGCTATACCCTTTTTATAACAAGAGAAACTGGGGATCAGAGGGAAAGTCTGATTCATCCTCACAACTCTATGAATTAGGTACTATGTTACCACCATTTTACATGTGAAGTATGTCCAACCCAAGGAAAAGTGGGAGGTAGACCCTAAGATTCCCAGCAATAATACTAAACACTAAAGGGTAATTTGTTACTGAAATTTCTCAGTCTACAAAAATGGGCCCTTTAACTATTTCGTAGATCAGTTTGGCAACCTAACATTAGCACTGTACTTTCCAAACCTAGATCACTAGATTACTGCATGAAATCTGCATTTCTGTATGAATAATCATACAACCCAGGGTGTAGCTACTACATGAAGGTGACTCATTTGTTCCCAGTACAAGTTTCCTCTTGCTTCACACTTTCACCCCTTTATGCAAATCATTTTGCTGAAAGAAGCTTTATCATCACCACAAGCTCCTTGATCACAGTAATCTACTTTAAATCTCTTGATCTTCTGAAATTTCACTCCGTTTTTTAGCTCTTCCTACCCAATTTGCTCGCTGCCCTAAAAATGTCTCTCATCTGTTTTCCTGTCTTCTGTTATGGGTGGTGCCTATGGCTCAGCAAGTAGGGCGCCGTCCCCATATACCGAAGGTGGAGGGTTCAAACCCGGCCTCGGCTGAACTGCAAAACAAAAAATAGCCGGGTCTTGTGGCGGGCGCCTGTAGTCCCAGCTACTTGGGAGGCTGAGACAAGAGAATCGCCTAAGCCCAGGAGTTGGGAGGTTGCTGTGAGCTATGTGACGCCATGGCACTCTACCAAGGGTGATAAAGTGAGACTCTGTCTCTACTAAAAAAAAAAAAATCCTGTCTTCTGTTATAATCTTTTTCATTATAATCCACCTGGACCTGCTGTCAACTCATTTGGTTACCCCACTCTCAATTTTTCATTGATTTCCATTACTATCTAGTGACTCTAAAATATCTCTTTATTCCCAAGATTTCCTCACTTTCATTTGTGTACCTTCTACAGCTTGTAGAAAGCCAATATTCTAAGAATGGTTTTAAGGTCAGTTTAAGATCTACTGCCCCCTAGGAAAATCTTTGCTCTTTAAAATTTGTTCTTTATGGTGGCACCCATAGCTCAGTGGGTAGGGCGCCCACCACATACACCCAGGCTGGCAGTTTAAACCTGGCCAGGGCCAGCTAAAACAATGAAAACTGCAACAAAAATAAATAGACAGGTGTTGTGGCGGGTGCCTGCAGTCCCAGCTACTTGGAAGGCTGAGGCAAGAGAATCTCTTAAGCCCATGAGTTTGAGGTTGCTGTGAGGTGTGATGCCATGGCAGTCTACCCAGGGCAACAGCTTGAGACTCTGACTCAAAAAAAAAAAAAAAAAAAAAGTTTGTTCTTTAAAATTCAGGCCAGGCAAGGCACCTGTAATCCCAGCACTTTGGGAGGCAGGAGGGTTGCTCGAGTCTGGGAGTTCAAGACTACCCTGGACAACATAGCAAGACCCCATCTCTACAAAAAATAGAAAAAATAGCTGGGCATGGTGGCATATACAGCTGAGGCAATAGTATCACTTGAGCCCAGGAGTTTGAGGCTATAGTGAGCTATGATTTTGCCATTGCACTCCAGTCTGGACAACAGAGGGAGACCCTATCCCTAAAGAAAATAAAAATAAACTTTTTATTCTTTTTTTCTTTTAACTATAGAATACATTAAATATTGAAAAAATGGGCTCGATGCCCATAGCTCAGTGGTTAGGGAGCCAGCCACATGCACTGGGGCTGGTGGGTTTGAACCCGGCCCAAGCCTGCCAAACAACAATGACAACTACAACAAAGACAACAACAAAAAGTAGTTGGGCATTGTGGTGGGCACCTATAGTCCCAGCTACTTGGGAAGCTGAGGCAAGAGAATCACTTGAGCCTAAGAGTTAGAGGTTGCTATGAGCTGTGACGCCATGGCACTCTATCAAAGGCAGGAAAAAAAAAGAAAAAGAAATTAAAAATAAAATTCAGGCCAAAAGAATATCCATTTCCTGGCTTGGTGAATGGCACCATCATCAACCCAGGTGCCCAAGTCAGAACTCTAGGAGTCCTTCATAACGCGTAGTCTCTCTCCTAGACAACTGATCATGAAAGCCTGATAAATTCTACTTTCTTTTAAAATTTCTCTTCCCTCCTCCAACTCCATCACTATGCCCTTTGGTCATATGCTCCAAAAAGTATGGGTGACTTGGTTAAATAGGAGGAAGGAAGGAAGAACAAACGAATGAATGAATATTGTATTTATGTACAAAAGTATATACTATATAAAAGTTTGTTTAAAGGGAGGCACAAAACCCCTTCATGCACCCATTAACCCTTGCATTTACCAATTTATAACTATTCATTACTGCAGTGTCAACATCTGTCTACTTGTATCTCTTCCCTAACAATTATGAGCCCCGTGAGCCAGGTACAGTGTTCGATTCATCCCAGAACCAGTCTCAGCACAGGGTACCATCAGGGAATGTTAAGCTGAACCAGACCTCTTCAGGTTATAGCTAGCCTGCATCCCACATGCTCAGTGACTCTTTAGGACTTTTCCTTAAGTTTCAGGGTCCACCAAAAATAAAACTCTTCTTCAACAGATGCAACCCAGATCTGAGCCTCGCCTGCTGCTGTCAGCATGGTATCTCACATCTTTCTGAAATTACCATTCATTGCCCAAAGTCAAACCCAGAATTCATAGTCTGTTACCAGACAGATAAGCAGGCCAGAAGTCAGTAAAGCAGCACAAACTTAAAAAGGAAATTGGGGACATTTGGAGGCTTGTTAGGTCCCTTGAGTTATTTTTTTAAAAAAGCAAAGCAATTACCATTCTAGAAATTGAGTATAAGGCAATAATCAAATGTATGGACAAATATAATATGCAAAAAGATGTTTATCATATATTTGTGATACAATATGAAGAAAATCCTAAATAAAGTAAGAATTACATTGATACAATAAAGTAAGTAAAATACCTCCACACAAATACTATGAATCTACTAACAATTGCTTTTAAAGAATTTTAAATGACATTGAACACTGCTCTATTCAAAATCAAATTAATAAAAATAGTATTAAATAAATGTCTATTGTATATCGAAGTGAATGGATTGCCTGAGCTTACAGGTTGAAGACCAACCTAAGCCAGAGAGAGACTTCGTCTCTAAAAATGACCAGGCTTATAGCTACCCAGGGCAACATAGTGAGATTTTTGTCTCAAAACAAACACACACACACACTTGCCAGGAATAGTGGCTTATGTCTGTAATCCTAGCACTCTGGGTGGGCAGAAGTGGGAGGCAGAAGTGGGTGGATAGACAGAGCTTAGGAGTTTGAGACCAGCCTGAGCAAGAGCAAGACCCCATCTCTACTAAAAATAGAAAAAAAAAACTATCCTAGTTGTGGTGGGCACTTGTAGTCCCAGCTACTTGGGAGGCTGGCAGGGGGATCCCTTGAGCCCAAGAGTTTGTGGTTGCTGTGAGCTCTGATGATGCTAAGGCACTTCACCCAGGGTGACAGGGTGAGACTCTGTCTTAAAAAAACAAAAACAAAACAAACAAAACCAATTATCACGTATATGTATTTTGGTCTTTTGCAGTGATAAAAGAAGAAAAAAACCTTTCATGAATCTCAGTAATTTTTTTCTGTTGCCTACATTTTGAGATTATACTATTTGGGACATATTGGATTAAATAAAATGTATTAAAATAAATAAAAATAAAAATAACCGGGCATTATGGCAGACCCGTGTAGTCCCACCCACTTGGGAAGCTAAGGCAAAAGAATCATGGAAGCCCAAGAGTTTGAGGTTGCTGTGAGCTATGACACCACAGTTCTCTAGGGTGACGAAGTGAGACTCTGTCTCAAAAAAAAAAAAAGGACTATTGTATGAACCCAATTATGTTTTTTATATATTTACAAAATATATGAATATAATATTTGGAAGGAATAGTTAAAAATGTCATGTTTGTGGGGTTTTTTGATTTTTTTTATTTTGAAATAATTTCAGATTCAAAGAAAATCCAAAACTAGTACCCCACCCAAAATTCCATATATTTGGAATCCCAATCCTTTCACCAATATCTAACCATACGTTCTTTATCAATCTCTCTCTCATACCTTACTTTTCTTCTATATCTATAGAGAGAGAGATACAGACTATTGTAATTATTTTCTGATCCATTTATCCCTAAATATTTTTCTGTGTATTTCCTTAATGCAAAGAGAGAATATAAATATCACCGTGTAGTTATCAAAATTATAAACTTAACATTGATAGAGTACTATGCTCTAATCTAGGTCTTATTCAGATTTTACCATCTGACCCACTGATAATCTATAAGAAGAACAAAGTTAAGTTTTTTGCTGCAGTCCAGGATCCAGTGCAGTATCACACATTATAGTTTCAAGTTTCTTTAATTTTCTTACATCTGGAAATATTTCTCAGTCATTGTCTTGTATGACCTTCACATTTTTGAAGAATATAGGCCCTTTATTTAGTAAAATATTCCTCGATTTGTGTTTGTCTTTCTCCATGTTTAAATTCTGGTCATGTATTTTTGGCGGTAATGCTCCAGGACTGATGTGTTCTTTGCAGTACAGTATCAGGAGTCCTGTGATACCAGCATATCTCTTTGTTAATTTGATTAAAGTGGTATATTCCAGGTTTCTCCACTGTAAAGTAACTATTCTTCTTTGTAATTGATAAATATCCTGAGAGAGAATTTGAAACTATCCACAAGTTTTAGCAATCATAGATGATTCCTGCTTGAAATAATTATTACTAGAGTGATTGCCAAATGGCAATTTTCTAATTCCATTATTATCATTCCTTATACATTTCATATTTGTCTTCCTACTGTATAGATGAACTTTCTGATTCTTCTCCACTTACTCACTTATCAATTTATTTATATCAGAAGGAACTTCTTGGCTCGGCACCCATAGTACAGTGCTTAAAGCGTCAGCCACATACACCTAGGCTGGCAGGTTAGAATCTGGCCCAGGCCAGCTAAACAACAATGACAGCTGCAACAAAAAAATAGCCAGACGTTGTGGTGAGGGCCTGTAGTCCCAGCTACTCGGTAGGCTGAGGCAAGAGAATCACTTAAGCCCAAGAGTTTGAGGTTGCTGTGAGCTATGGCACCATGGCACTCAACCAAGGGTGGCATAATGAGACTGTCTCAAAAAAAAGAAGGAAGCTCGGCGCCTGTGGCTCAATGGGCTAAGGTGCCAGCCACGTACACCTGAGCTGGCGAGTTCAAATCCAGCCCGGGCACGCCAAACAACAGTGATGGCTGCAACCAAAAATGGCCAGGCGTTGTGGCAGGTGCCTATAGTCCCAGCTACTTGGAAGGCGGAGGCAAGAGACTCGCTTGAGCCCAGGAATTGGAGATTGCTGTGAGCTGTGATGCCACAACACTCTATCCAGGGTGACAGCTTGAGGCTCTGTCTCAAGAAAAAAAAAAGAAGGAACTCCTTGATTTTTATTTATTCTATTAATTACATAATCATTACTATCACTATTTGTACTGATACACAAATAATTCAGATTTGGCTGGTTTCTTTGTTCTTTTAATATTTCTTCTTCATTTTTTTTTTTAAGAGACAGTCTCACTGTGTCACCCTTGGTAGAGTGCCGTGGTGTCACACCTCACAGCAACTTCAAACTCTTAGGCTCAAGGGATTCTCTTGCCTCAGCCTCGTGAGTAGCTGAAACTGCAGGCGCCCGCCACAACATCCACCTATTTTTAGAGAGGGGGTCTTACTTCTGGCTCAGGCTGCTCTTCAACTCCTAGCTCAGGCGATCCACCTGCTTCGGCCTCCCACAGTGATAGGATTACAGGCTGAGCCACCATGCCCACCTCTTCATCATTTTTTAAGTCTCCCCTTACATTCTGGCACTATATCCCAGGCCCACCATGTACTTTTTTTGAATCACCCATTTCCTCAAAAATCTCTAGTTCCCTTTAGTAGAAATGGTATTTAGAAATAAAGACGTAGGTACTAGGTGTGCTTATTGCTACTACGGTGCCATTGCTTCTAGGCTATGTCACTGACAAGAGCTAGAAAATACACGCACACATAACACATGACTTTTGAACGATATTTTTACTTTATTTTTTTTTTTTGAGACAGAGTCTCACTTTGTTGACCTTAGTACAGTGCCATGGTGTCACAGCTCACAGCAACCTCAAACTCTTGGGCTCAAGTGACCCTCTGGCCACAGCCTCCCATGAGGCTGAGACTACAGGTACCTGTCACAATGCCTGGCTATTTTTAGAGACAAGGTCTCACTCTGGCTCAGGCTGCTCTGGAACTCGTGAACTCAAATAATGCACCTGCCTCGGCCTCCCAGAGTGCTAGGATTACAGGCATGAGCCACCACACCTGGCCTCAGTATTTGCAAAGAGCAACAGACAAAACCTATGATTATTTAGACTTGGGAATTTGGCAGACATCTTCTAGAAAATGAACAAAGTGAGTCTGTCATTTCCAGGAAAACAACTGACAGCATTTGTTGCCAACAATAAAATTCAAGCTTCAAATGAATATTAGAATTTTGAAAAGGTGAATTCACCACCACGAACTTGAAGAGTTGGACAGTGACATTAATGTGTTGGGGAGTGATTTTTTAAAATATTATATGATGAAATATGTCAACATTTAGAAAATCTATATAATTTAGTGAATCAGTATTTTTCCAAATGACCAATGCATGATACTACAAAATTATATCCTTTTAAAGTATAATACAGAGCAGCGGATTTTAATGTAACAAGAGTACCAACGGTTCCCTGATATGGTTTCAAGAGTCCACACTGCAACTAACGTTTAAGAAATTATGGCTTGGCTCGACGCCTGTGGCTCAATGGGCTAAGGCGCCAGCCATGTACACCTGAGCTGGCGGGTTTGAATCCAGCCCGGCCCGCCAAACAACAATGACGGCTGCAACCAAAAAATGGCCAGGCATTGTGGTGGGCGCCTGTAGTCCCAGCTACTTGGGAGGTGGAGGCAAGAGACTTGCTTGAGCCCAGGAGTTGGAGGTTGCTGTGAGCTGTGATGCCATGGCACTCTATCCAGGGTGACAGCTAGAGGCTCTGTCTCAAAAAAAAAAAAGAAATTATGGCTCGGCACCTGTGGCTCAAGTGGCTAAAGCACCAGCCACATACACTTGAGCTGGCGGGTTCGAATCCAGCCCTGGCCGCCAAAACAACCATGACGGCTGCAACCAAAAAATAGCTGGGCGTTGTGGGGGGGCACCTGTAGTCCCAGCTACTTGGGAGGCAGAAGCAGGAGAATCGCTTGAGCCCAGGAGTTGGAGGTTGCTGTGAGCTGTGATGCCACAGCACTCTACCCAGGGCGACAGCTTGAGGCTCTGTCTCAAAAAAAAAAGAAAGAAATTACCACTTGTTGGGCGGCACCTGTGGCTCAGTGAGTAGGGCACCGGCTCCATATACCAAGGGTGGCAGGTTCAAACCGGGCCCCTGCCAAACTGCAACAAAAAATTAGCCAGGCATTGTGGCGGGTGCCTGTAGTCCCGGCTATTTGGGAGGCTGAGGCAAGAGAATC
>CAUYRH010005476.1:0-17855 GCA_963574655.1 Perodicticus potto
TAACTTTCTGTGGCTTAATTTCATCATTTGTAAAGTGAGGATGGTAATAATGCCTACTTAATAGTAGCTTATAATAATCTACTATACATATGATATGTAAAAGACTCAGCACACTTAATAAATGTCATGTGATATAATTTAAAAAATAAATAAATAAAATTTTACTAATTAATGGTAGTTTAGGCTTTTTATTGTAGAAATAATAGATGCTATGAATCTACATCCTTCTCAAAATATTTTTGTGCCTCATTTAGTAATTCACTGGGAAACTAAGGCAAGTTCAGTTTTTATTATCACCATGTAATCTTTTCACATTTTAATTTATCCAAACTAGTGATCATACTTTTATATACATTGTTAATAAAGAATGTGTAAATAAAATATTTTAGAGATTTTATTTTCTTTACCTTCTCTCCTTTGAGAAAGTATATTAAATAGATTCAGATTTAGCCAAAATATTTATTTCAAATTAAAAAATAGAATGGAAACAGAACTGATACAGATATTATTTATGAATATGATGACCCTGTCATTCTTCCATATTTTTACATATGTAAGGTAATGAAATTGATTTGGCGTAAAACAAAAGTACGAATGTGGTGTAAAATTAGCTCACTGGAAATGTTCTTCCTTCAGGTCTTCATATAAATGACTTCTCAATGTCTGTCTTTCAGTTCAAGGTCATCTCCTCAGCAGACCTGTCCATTTTCACTCCAATACCTCCTTTAATTTCCTTTTTGGTTTCATCATGATGGGAAACTGGGTTGTTTGCTTGTTTTTTTTTATTAATTGCCCACTCTCTCTCTCCTCCAGAAGAACATTCATTCTATGAGACCAAGAACCCCTTGTTTCTTCTACCTTCCATTTTCCCCCCAATGTCCAGACCAATGCCAGGGATCTGGGCTATCCTCAATAAATACATGTTCATTAAAAGAAAACAATTGCAAAAATTATATATATATATATCCTGTTAAATACATTTATAATTTGGTAGCTACACTTTGGGTAAGACTTCCCTTAGTTTTCCTTTGGACAGCGACTAAGTCCTATGATAACTCACTTAGAAAATACGTAATGGTGACAGGTTGGATTTTGTTCATACAGATTTCAAAGTTGCCAAGCTTCTCATGAAAGCTTTTTGTTGCTCTTAAAAACAAACAAAAGTAAAAACCTACAGACTGTTAATTAGATCTATTCCCTGTGACCAATAAGCTCCCCTGCTGGGAAAGGCCCGTCCCACGGGAGGGGACCCCAGACTGGGGCACAGCCGTTCATTGTTCTCCCTTTGACCTGGTGAAGTCGTGTTTTCCCTCACAAGTGGGAATTTAAGTAGGCTCTGCTTTGCTTGATGGTCAAGTTTTTTCAAAGTGTTCTTTAATGGAATATTCTATAATGCAGAGAAATTTTTGAGGACTTCAGCAGAACAGCCAAAGTGGGAAGGACTCTCAAAGAACTCAAGCTAGACCTCCCATTTGATCCTGCAATCCCATTACTGGGCATCTACCCAGAAGGAAAAAAATCCTTTTCTCATAAGGACACTTGCACTAGACTGTTTATTGCAGCTCAGTTTATGATCGCCAAAATGTGGAAACAACCTAAATGCCCACCAATCCAGGAATGGATTAACAAGCTATGGTATATGTACACTATGGAATACTATTCGGCCATTAAAAAAAAATGGAGACTTTACAGCCTTTGTATTAACCCGGATGGAAGTGGAACACGTTCTTAGTAAAGCATCACAAGAATGGAGAAGCATGAATCCTGTGTACTCAATTTTGGTATGAGGACAATTAATGACAATTAATGACATGGTGGGGTTGGGGGAAGGGGAGGGCAGAGAGAGAAAGAATGAGGGAGGGGTGGGGAAAGGAAAAGCAGAGAGAGGGAAGGAGCGAGGGGGGTGGGGTCTTGGTGTGTGCCACACCTTTGGGGGGCAAAACACGATTGTAAGAGGGACTTTACCCAAAAAATGCAACCAGTGTAACATGGTTTCTTATACCCTCAATGAATCCCCAACAATAAAATAAAAATAAATACGTTGAATATTTTCAAAGCAGAAGTAAGTGTTACAACTAACATCACTAACAGTCCTTTTAAAAGGCTGAATGCAAGAATGAATTGCTAACATGTTTTGTGTGTCTGCTAATCGCTCACAACATCTCTGTAGGGCCCTGGCATCACCTGTGCAAACACCTGTTGCTTAGCTTTCTTCAAGGTGAATGGACAAGGACAGAGCTCAATTACATGGAGAGAAATGTAAAGAGGGAAGAAAAAAGAGAAGACTACCCTTCCAAAAGCACAAGCTGGGAACACATCTTATGATTGTTGGTTTGATGTGTGCTTTATGTTTAAAAAAATTGTTAGCATCAATCAGTACACTAAGTTACCTGTTCTAGCTCTGCAGATATCTTTTACCTATGATTTTAAACATAGTTTAGAACTACAGTCCTGCCATTTACTGAAACATTTTTTACTCTAAACTCTGTTCCAACCTAATTGGGAATTCACTTTCTCCTCGGGTAACCAATCAAAAATGTGAAGGTAATGAGCTGGGATGCATATTTTAGAGCCAATTGCCTTGGGTTCCCAAAATGGCCAGCAAAGTTGACGGCAAAGTCTTGATCCCTGGCATGGGAACCAGGAGGATCCCTGATCCTAGAATTACACTCTGTCCAGCAGTGTTTTGCTCTTCTTTGAGATAAGAGGTCTTCACTTTCAGAGAAAACTACCTAGGCAGCTTCTAGAACCCTTTGATTATCAATTTACTAGCAAAACATTTAGTAAGTCCAAACATTAAGACTTAACTGAACAATTCAAATTCCTCACACCCAGCCAAATAAGCTTAAAGCCTGTTTTACGAATAATACAAGACATCGCTTTTGGAAACAAGAACTTATTTTAACATGGACCTTAAACTTTATGGAGTAATTTTACATTGTACTCCTTTTACATCAATCAGGATAGAACAGCTTTGTTATAATGACAAACCACTATGGCACATCATTGATTTAAAAAACAAAGGTGTATTTCTTGCTCATGCTACTTTTTTCTTTATTTTTTATTTTTTATTTTTTCAGTTTTTGGCTGGGGCCAGGTTTGAACCCACCACCTCTGGTATACGTGGCCAGCACCCTACTCCTTTTAGCCACAGGCGCTGCCCACATGCTACTTTTTCCTCTTTATTCATCTAGAGAAAGAACCTCGTCCTCTGTCATCCTCACCTAGGGATCCGAGGGAAGGGAAGCGCCATCTCTGCGCCTTTGTAACTGCGAAGGTGAAAGGCTTCATGCAGAATGGCATGCTACCTGTTAAATTACCTTCCTGAAATTAACCTTGTCACTTCTGCCTCTTTATGAGCCAAAGCAAGTCACGTGATCCTAATTTCACAGGACATGCAGAATTTAATCTTCCTCTAAGCCCTTAAGAAAAGATCTTGAACGTTTAGAAAAGAACAAAAAGCAACACAAGCCTTTTGGCACCAAGGCAAATCATGAAAACCAAGCATATGTTCTAAAAATGCAATTTGGAGAAAGAAGGGCCAGGCATCTACTGGGGTAAGGCTCTTCCTTCTTGTTCACAAACATCTTCCACTCACCACCCACAAACCTAAACTTTCACTCTTCCTTTCTTGAGACTGAACAATGCCTTGCTTAGAAGAGCAATACCTTTACTAACATGCTGTGAATTATCTGCTGAGACATAGTGGGAAAAAGTTCTTCAGAATGGATATGAAGCTCACTCACGACATAAAAAGACCAAAAGGTGTCGTGGTGACTCCCAGGCTGATTTAGCCAGAAGGGGTGTATAGCCTGGGAGGTAATGAGGGGGAAGGATGGGTGTTGGGAGGCTCATTTGAAAAGGCAGGAGAGTCCTGAGAAAGAACCTCTGTAGACATTTTTGAAGGTAATACCCCATGAAGGGATCATGTGTCCTCCACAAGTTATAATATTTCTCAGAACTTCATGGATCAAATTACAAAGTAACAATTAAACAGAGGATGCATTGAAAAACTGAACTTGGCAAATGCAGAGAGAGACTGTAAATTTTCTTAAAATATCCGTGCTAGGCCTAGACAAGAAAACTGACCATTCCAGGGAAGGTTATTTGGGGACAGTGCAATCTAGAATTAGACCCATAGAGGAAAAGTTAGCAGGTGGGACTTGTAAACATACTAAAGTATGTTAGAAGGAAGTGGAAGGTAATGCCTGTATTTTATTTATTATAACATGTATATGTACTTTCTTACATTAACAAGGCTTTGTTGTTTTTGATTATAAAATGTTTTTAGTGGAGCTTTCATGCAATCTCATACCAATGTCAGATTTTTTTCTTACATTGCTCTCATAATGTCCTAGCATATTTTGAAACCATAGTTTCTAGTCATTCTCTTGGCTTAAAAGCTCCAGTGGAAAACTTCCCCCCCCTCCAGACTGAAGGGACCACTTTGCCCCTTCCATCCCTTCTGCCATGTGAGGACATAGTTTTTATCCCCTTTGGAGGATGTAGTAACACGGTCCCATCATAGAACTGAAGACTAGACCCTCACCAGACACCGACCCTGCTGGTGCCTTGATCTTGGACTTCTGATCTCTAGAACAGTGAAAAAATAAATTGCCAATTTTTTAATAAAGTGCCCAGTCTTGGGTATTTTCTTACAGAGGCACAAATGTACAAAGACAGAACAGATGCCAGAAGTGAGGTGTTCCTGTAAAAAATATCCAAAGAAGTGGAAGCATCTTTGGAACTATAGAGGCTGAAGTGGCTTCGAAATGAATGCTGGAAAAAATCCTGTATTTCCATGCAGAATGGTGATTAAGGGTGATTCTGGTAAGGGCTCCGTGTAACAGGAGAACTACAGAGAAAGCCTCACCCCGAAATTATCTAAGTAGTCATGAACAGATGTCAGTAAAAATGCGGATGATAAAGGTCATTCTGATGAAGGCTTAGAAATAAAAATCAACTTGTTGAAAACTGGGAGGAAGGTCCATCCTCGTTAAAAAGTGACCGACAGCCTGGTGAACATGTCCGTGTCCTACTGCTGTGTGGAAGGTAGAATTTAGGAGAGATAAACTAGGATATTTGAGCATAAGAAAATTTCAAGCAAGCTGTTCAGGGTACTGTGTGGTTTCTTCTCTTAACTGCTTATAAAAAGATGCAAGAAGAGAAAAATTAAAGATAGCATTTATAATCAAAAGGGAGCAAAATGTAAAAGATTCGAAAAATTCTGAGTTTAAGTGCATAAAGAATTAAAAAAGCATGTTTAGGAGAGAAAAACCAAGGGAGTGGTGAAGCTACTCTTTGATAAAGATTAGTACTGACATGAGGAAGCCAGATGCTTTTCATAAAGGCGATGGAAGAAGGTTCCTGAAGGAATTTGGGAGACCTTCGAGGCTGCTGTGCCCACTATCGATCCACGAATACCAGAGCCTTGATGGCAGATGCATTCCAAGGGAGCAGCCCAAGGCCCCTGTGGGGCTTCAGCACTATCCACCTCAATTCCCTGTGCCCATGCACAGGTGTCGAGCTCCCTGGCAGCCCCAGCTGTGGCCCAAACGTGTCCAGAAGCAACTTGGGCTCCAGCTCCAGAAGGCGCAGGATGCAAACCTTGGCACTGTCCGTGTGGTGTTAATCCTGCAGGAGCTCAGAGTGAGGGACTCAACAGCAGGTTTAAAGGATAGTGCATTATGACCAAGTGGAATTTATTCCTGGGGTGCCAGGATAGCTCTACACACATAAAACAATAAATGTCATATATCACATTAACAGAATGAAGAACAAAAGCAGCGTGAGCTTATCTTAGAAAATGCATTAGATAATTTGACATCCTTTCATAATAAGAAGATTCAACAAATTAAGCATGGAAGAAATATACCTCGGCACAGTAAAAGACATATATGCCAAACCCACAGTTAACATTATAGCCACAGGGAAAAGTTGAAAGTTTTTCTTCAAAGATCAGAAGACAGACAAGGATAGCCACCCTTTCTACTTTTATTCAACATAGTACTGGAAGTCCTAGCAAGAGAAACTAGGCAAAGGAAAGAAATAAAAGGCATCCAAAGTGGAAAGGAAGAAATAAGTTGTTCCTGTTTACAGATGACATTATGTATAGGAAACCTTTAAAGACTTCTCCAAAAATACAAATAAACAAACAAACAAAAACTGTTAGAGCTAATAAATAAATTCAGTGAAGTTGTACATCACAAAAATCAACACACAAAAATCAGTAGCATGAACAGCACCTGTGGTTCAGTGGGTAGGGCGCCAGCCCCATATACTGAGGGTGGTGGGTTCAAACCCAGCCTCAGCCAAACTGCAACAAAAAAATAGCCGGGCGTTGTGGCGGGCACCTGTTGTCCCAGCTACTTGGGAGGCTAAGGCAAGAGAATCGCCTAAGCCCAGGAGTTGGAGGTTGCTGTGAGCTGTGATGCCACAGCACTCTACCGAAGGCAACAAAGTGAGACTCTCTCTCTAAAACAAAACAAAACAAAACAAAAACCGCCCAAATTATGTATTCATAAGTTAAAATGAAAAAAATTTAAAAGGAAAAATATTAAAGTGGGATATACTAAAACATAATTTTCCTATAAAGTTGAAATAAGATGGGCGGCACATGTGGCTCAGTGGGTAGGGCACCGGCCACATATACCAAGGGTGGCGGGTTCAAGCCCGGCCTCAGCCAAACTGCAACAAAAAAATAGCCGGGCATTGTGGCAGGTGCCTGTAGTCCCAGCTACTCAGGAGGCTGAGGGAAGAGAATCCCAAGCACAGGGGTTGGAGGTTGCTGTGAGCTGTGTGATGCCACGGCACTCTACCGAGGGTGGCATAACAAGACTCTGTCTCTAAAAAAAAAAAAAAAAAAGAAAGAAAGAAAGAAAAAATCAGTATTATATCTATACACTAACAACAAACTATCCAAAAAAAGAAAAAAATATATAAATTTTTAATAGCCTCCAAAATAAAATAAAATACATAGGAATAATTTCACCCAAGGAGGTAAAAGACTTAGACACTGAAAACTATAAAACATGAGGAAAGAAACTGGAGAACACAGGCTTTGCAGAGATGGAAAGATATCGTGTAGTACTGACTTGGAAGAATATTGTTATAATGTCCACCTTACCTAAAGCATCCTACAGATTCAATGCACCCCTTATAGAAATTCCAGCGATAATTTTTCACAGAAATTTTAAAAACTCTGTAATCTGTATTAAGCCACAAGAGACCCCAAAGAGCCAAAGAAGTCTTGAGCAAAAGAACAAAGCTAGAGGTATTATGCTTCCTGACTTCAATATATGACAAAGGTATAGTAACCAGAACAGCATGGTCTTGGCATAAAAATAGACTCATGCATCAGTGGAATAGAACAGAGAGCTCACAAATAAATCCACATTTACAGACAAATGATTTAGCACAGCTGCCAAAAACGTACAGGAGGGACGCTTTCGTCATTAAATGGTGTCAGCCAACTGGACATCCACAAGCAGAATGAAAGTGCCCCTTATCTCAAACCATATAAAAAGTCAACTCGAGATGGATTACAAACTTAAATGCAATACCTGAAACTATACAACTACTAGAAGAAACCAGAGGGGAAAAATACCATGACATTGGTTTGGTCCATGATTTTCTTGACAGGATCCCAAAGCACAGGCAACAAAAGTAAAACTAGAAAAATGGGTCAGACTCTATCAAGCTAAAAAGCTTTACCACAGCCAAGGAAATAATTAAAGAAACCACCTACAGAATAGGAGAAAATATTTACAAACCATACATCCAATAAGCTGTTGATATCCAAAATATATAAGGAACTCAGCTCAATGTAAACTAACAGATAACCCAATTTTTAAAAAGGGCAAAAGATTGGAACAGATATTTCTTAAAAGATGACATACAAATGGCCAAAGAGCATATGAAAATGTGCTCACTAATCTGAGGAAAATGCAAATTAAAACCATCATGAGATATCGCCTCATACCCACGTGTTAAGTAGAAGGATTGTGATTTAAAAAGGTGAAAGTAAGTGTTGGCAATGATATGCAGAAAAGAGAACCCTTGCACGTGGCTGGAATGTTAATTAGCACCACCGTTATAGAAAACAGTATGTAAATTCCTCAAATAATTAAAAATAGAACTATCATATGACCCAGCAATTCCACTCCCTGGTGTAAATGCAAAAGAAATGAAATCAGTATGTCAAGGACAGACACAGTGTCTGCATTCTGGTGTTCATTGCAGTATTATTCATGATAGCAAAGACGTGGAATCAACCGTATATGGAATTCTGTCCTTTGCAACATGGGCTAACCCTGGCAGACACTCTGTTGAGTAAAATAAAACAGGCCCAGCAAGACAAATACTGCGTGGTCTCACTTATATGTATTTGAAATACAGAATATTTCAACTCAGAAGTAAGAGGGGAATGGTGGTTCCTGAGGACAGGAGAAGGGCAGTGATGTGGGGGAAATGTTGGTCAAACCATACAAAATTTCAGTTACATGGGAAATATATGTTCATGAGGTCTACTGCATAACATGGGGACTATCGCTAATAACACTGATCATGTTCTTACATGTTGCTAAAAGAATAGGTTTTAAGTGTTCTCACCACACAAAAACGTGATAAATATACACATAGGTGAATACATATGTTATTTAGCTTAATTTAGCTATCACACAATGCATGCTTATTTTAAAACATGTAGTACATGATAAATACAATATGCAATTTTTGTCAATTAAACTATTCTCACAAGGTATGTATTTTTTAAAAGTTAAAAGGCATGTAAAAGATCTGCTCCTGAAACATACATATGCCTTATAAGCATAGTTATAGTCTTATTTTGAATTCCTATATAAAAGTTGAGAGGCACTGTACCCCCTCTCCTTCTTTGGAATCTGTCCCTTGGAATTGGACCTGAGGGTTTAGCCCCTGGCCTGCTGGCAGATCTAACCCTAGCCATTTACTAGTTCAACTTCAAACACACATAAAAAAGATTATATACCACTGCCTTACCTAGTTTGTATTGTGAAGAGTAAATAAGTTTAAAATCATTTTAAAAAGTTTTAAGCTCGTACCATCACTGCTTAATTATTAGAGAAGTCTTTATTCTGTGGGATAAAGAATTAACTTTAATTATAATCCAAAGTAGAAATAATACTGTGATATTTCATCGACTATTGTGGCAGCTGGAAATCCTTAAAGATTATAGGTGTCCAAGTGCCGTGATTGTTCCTTTATTTCTAGTGTGTGCTTTTACTGAGTTTATGAGACATGCTGAGCTGTGTTGGGGGAAAACAAAAGTTAATTTCCTTTTTCATACACAATTTAGGACATAAAATAGGCATACTTCAGTAACAATCTTCTCTAGTCCAGAGGAAAATCTGTTTTTAAGAGCTAAAGAAATACTGAGACAAACTTCCAAATTCCTAACAGAAGGTGTTTTCAAATTAAAATGAGGGAGACTAGTTAACTGATAAGGATTCATATCACTCTTCACCAGGAAGAAACTCATGTGTAATTGGTTCATTCCAAACTTTTCAGGAAAAAGAATTGAATTCCAGAAGAAATGTCATTGAATGGAAATAAATATGAGAAAACGTCACAGGGATCACGGGGTTCGGAAAAGCAAATCGAGCATAAAGAATTCATAGGTAAATTTTTTAAAAAATCCAAATCTCAAAAATACATGAGGGCGGCACCTGTGGCTCAGTGAGTAGGGCGCCGGCCCCATATACCAAAGGTGGCAGGTTCAAACCCGGCCTCGGCTGAACTGCAAAACAAAAATATCCAGGCGTTGTGGTGGCCGCCTGTGGTCCCAGCTACTCGGGAGGCTGAGGCAAGAGAATCGCCTAAGTCCAGGAGTTGGAGGTTGCTGTGAGCTGTAATGCCAAAGCACTCTGCCAAGGGCGATAAAGTGAGACTCTGTCTCTATAAAAAAAAAAAAAAACACATGAAATTCCAAATGAACTGATAAGGAGAAATACTATCATTTGAATAAAAGACTTGAGACGTTCTTCCTAAATTTTATTCTTGGATTAAGACTCCACCACTTAATGCTGAATGCCCGTGGATAAGAAGGGAGCCTCCCGAATGTACGGTCTTCCGTCTGTATCTGTAAACTAGCTGTAATGTTTCTCTTACTCCCTTTCTCCTACGTTTCTTGTCTATGGGCAAGGTCTACCCTTTCACTAACACAACAATCATGATTCTCCTTATGTGTGGTGAAAATACATCAAATTAAGGCCCTTTGGTTAGAAACCAAAGACTAAAATCCTCACCAACGAAATCATGCTTCTCATTTCAAAGGGAAAGGAGACAACATTTTTCAAATACACTTTCTTCCACTTCCTGAAACCCTTATTTGGGTAATTCTACTTATAGACCATCATCACATCGGTACTTTCAGAAAATAACCAGAGGATAAAATATAGGAGCTAATGCATGGGAGCTGTAAGATAACAGCCAGACTCTGCATGGGTGAGAATTTCAGAGAAAATAGTTTTAATACGTATAGAAAGAGGAGGCTTATTATCGCAGTCAGACTACAAATATACTCAGTGTCAGCTGGACTTGAAAGCAGAACCAGCCTACCGGTTCCTAGACACCCACGTGCAGCTGTAGTCAATTCCCTTTAGATTTTTTCCTCCTCAATTTTTCCAACATCAACCCCCTTCCTTCCCATCTCCAGTTTAACCTGCTAAATGTTCACATCAAGGCCCTTCCCATTCCTCAAGCTGCTTCTACTGCTCGCTTCATCTAGATTCCCTTCAGGCCTGTATATTGAAATCCTGCCTAAATTCCTGTAGGACTCACCTGACAATTATCCTGTCTTCCTGCACCACCCCATCCCCAGACCACAATTACTTCCCACCTGACTCCCCCTCATGTGGGTGTGGTCGGTCGATCTGTAATGTCTCACTTGACAAAGGACTTTTGGAATATTCAGCACATTCTGACTTCGCTTCTATTAAATTCATTCACCAGCCTCTGAAAAGCCTTTCTCGTTTCCCATTCCTAAACTAGAAGCTTGTTCCCCCTTGGAGAGACCTCCAGTCATGCTGCCATTCTCTGCAGTTGGATTGACATTTTCACCACTCTTTCCACAATTATTTATTAAAAGTCTAGTAGCTGAAAACTCTTACTTAATGGACTCCCTTGGAAGAGACAGTCAACAGGTGCTTTGCACAGGGGAAGACCGTGTTACACCCCTGAGTGTCACACAGGAGGAAGGATTATTCTGGGAACATTTTCCAGCCCTCTCACCTGAATTACAGAACAACTGGTTAACAGTTTGTTATTGCTGCAGTTGACTTGGCTATGGAGATACAATCCAGGACGGCTATTTTCATGGCAGAACGGAGTTTAAGGAACACGCTGGTCAATTACTGAGTGTCTGGTGTCACAGAGAACAGAAGGCATTAGGAGGGAACAGTGATGGAGCACGGTGCCAGATAATCTATTGTGTTGACAATGACAGGGAAGTGGTGAGGAGATGCCTGCCAGATGAACTGAGAAGAATGAAGGATGATGGGAAGGAGGCTGGGGCGGGGGAGGAAGAAATCTCAGCACATAGAGACATATGTCTCATTTTTACCTGAGGATGTTTAAGAGGGGAAGGCATTATCAATGATTGATACTAACAGAGTTCATTGATCACCCAGGAAGCACCAGAGACACATATACAAGGTACACATACAGAAGTTCTAAATCAAGAACACAGGGTAGGGCCTAGGAATCTACACTTTTTTTTATTTTTTTTGTAGAGACAGACTCTCACTTTGCCGCCCTCGGTAGAGTGCTGTCACATCACAGCTCACAGCAACCTCCAACTCCTGGGAATCTCCACTTTTTCTAAGCATCCTTTATCTAGATTCGCTTCGGTCCTGTATATTGAAATCCTGCCTAAATTCCTGTAAGACTCACCTTACAATTATCCTGTCTTTTCCATCCCCATACCGCAATTATTTCCCACCTTAGACCCCCTCCTGTAGGTGTGGTCAGTTGATCTCTAATACATGGGAGCCAACAGCCACCCTTTGGGAAAACATTAGTATAGACTGTAAAGGTTAGCTTTCAAAACACGGCTCAGATCCCGCAAATCCTTGTTCGTTTATAGCCTGGCTTGTTCGTGAATGTGATGTCTGAGCAGGAGGGAAATACAAAGACGGCTTCACACACAAGTCGTTCACTGTCCTTTTTGCCACTAGAGGTCCAATTTAACAGAGGGAAGAATCGATAGTTTTGACATGTTCAAATCTTGAGGCCCCACATCCGCTCCATCTAGTATTTTATGTTTTCAGTTGAACAGGAGGTAGGTTTTCTTTCATATTTTAAGTTACTTAAAGTTCAGCAGCATGCATAGTCTTCAGTAGTAAGGGCTCTTTAGCTGTCCCAATGACAATTTATAAAACTCACAAAAGCCAAATATGCAAGTATAAACACAATTCTTGGGCTTTTCAACTTTCAAACCATATCCAAAGAGCACAATTAAGTCTCTGTACAGTAATTTTCTCATGAAAAATGGCCAGTAAATGCTTCCCATAGATAATTTATTTTAGTATTATTGATTTTTTTCCCTCCTAAAAAGCTGTATTGGAACAACGGCCATTAAGGCTTATAGAGCTTTGCAACATCTGGTTACGATTGCAGACAGTTGCTCCATTCCCTATTCTCAAGGCCGCAAATAACACCACTGAGAACACCTTCATTAGCCGCCTACTAGTCACCTTTCAGACAGCACCTGGGGAAATGCACGCAAACGAGGTGAAGAAATAGTGAAGGCAAAGCAACAGTTACTGTCTATAAATTACTTATGGCACCTACCCACAGTGCCTGCTCCCAGCGATGTGTTGGAAGAACACTTTGCTTCTAGGCTCATTACTTGGAATAGCTGTGCCCAATATATCCATTTTTTCTGTTTTGGATGAGAGGCATAGTAGCACATTACCTTCCACTTAAACAATTTTGCATATGTAAACTTCATCAGTATTATTAGTTAATTGGGGCAGCTGAAAGAAACAGAAACTGACCCTGGCCAATTTATCAAAAAGATTGAAATCACTCTGGAAATTCCTTGGAAGGCCGGAAAATGAGGCATGGAAGGTGACCGGGAGCAAAGGAGCATCCACTATGTGCCAGGACCCCGGGGAATTATGACAAACTGTGTCCTCTGCCACTGGAATGTGTGTAGCTGCTGAACAAGTGAACACATTCCACTGTGTCTGATTTCTAGTCATACCTTCAAATTTAAAAAGCCAGGAAAACTTTGGTCTAGTTGGCCCAGACTGGATCTGACCTGTGTGCCTATTCTAGGTGATTAGAGACATGAGAGAATCATGAAGGTAAATGAACAAGGTTTCTCCATCTCTATAAGGATCTGGGCTCTGCTGTCCATCCAGACACACGGTGCAGACAAAGGAAGGGGGGTAGAAGCTGGTCATTCAAAAAATTCCTATGTGCCCCCTGCATTTAGTTGTAAGACCCAACATAAAGGCTGAATTACGATTCCTTCAGAAACTACTGGCTCACCTCGGTTAGTTTTTAACATAAACTATACCACAACTAAAAGAATGGCATTACCAAATCTGTACCATAATATTAGTCACCTTAAGGAGTATACACAACCCGCACATTGTACCTCATGATTGCATTTATGTACACAATTACGATTTAATAATAATAAAAAAAGGAGAATACACTGGTAGAGAGTCTTCAGAGAATCAGACATTTACGCCCTCAAATATAAGGTTATAAATATGCAAATAAGTAGCTGAATAGCACTAACTAAATATGATTTTTTCCATCACACTTCCCTCCACTCTGTCAATAAACAATCTAGTGTTTGCTAGAGAGCAGACAGTCGGTGAGGTATGGGGAACTCAGAGGTGGATTTAACTCTGTTCTTGTCCTCAGTGAACTTACAGAACAGCACATGTGCGAATGGAGGATGCAGTGGAATGACTTTATGAAGTTAAATACAAAAGACAACACAAATGCCCAAGAGAGAAAATCCACCTGGGCAGGAAGAAAGACTTCAGGTGAAAATAAGCAAGCTATCCTGGAAAAGGAAGAAGTGGTCTCATGGGAAAGTAAAAGAAGGGCTTCATAGGCACAAGAAAAGGCATAGAAGCTGTTGAACGTCATCTGGAAATGAGACACTATGTCGGGGGGTGATACAGGTGACAGTAGAGAGGAAAATCCTGAAATGAGCTTGGAGAAATGGACAGACTAAAGGTCAAACTAAAGAGCCTGACCCTAATAGAGAATTTGAGTTTATCACATAAGCAATATAGAATCATGGACGGTTTTTAATAAGAATAATCCTATTTTACTTTTGTGCTTTATGGTTCATGGAGCATCTTATGAATTTTGTTCTTTGACAGACTTTAGAGAAGAGAAGAAAGTCCAAGCTGGTGAAGTGTTAATGTAAAGTGGGAGAAGGACTTGAGAACGACAAGGGCAGAAGGAGTGGCGAGGCTTCCCCAGCAGCAGCACGCAGGGAACGAGGGGTGAGGCAGGAAGCTGGGCCGGCAGCAGGCTGGGGCAGAGATGTAGGTGTGGATGGAAGAAGGGTCAGCCAAGAAGCAAGGTCCAGTGGACACAGACACGCAGCATGTACAAGAGATATTATGATTAGAGCACCCCCAATTAATCGCCGGTGTGGAGCAGGTGAGGTCACTCTGGGAGAAAATGGTAGCAGGGTATAAAGGAAGAGGACAAAGCGGAGCTTTGGGGCACACTGACACTTGCAGAATTGCTAAAAAGAGGATCCTGCAGGGGGAACAAAGGGGGAGCAATCACACAGGTCAGAGGAACCTGGCAACAGGGTCACAAAGAAGAGTAGGCTAGAGAGAAAAGGAAGAAAAATGGCACAGTCCACACCATAGTAAATGAGAATGCTTTTCAGCATCTGTGGAGACCATCTATAGTGGGGACAGCGCCTTCCTCAAACTTGAACTACCCAGCAGCTAACACAAGGTCCAGCACATGGTAGGTACCCAGAAACGTTCCATGAGTTGAAGTATAAAACACACTTGCTACCAGAGAAGGAGTTGGTAATACAATAACATGACTCAAAATTTTCCCCACAAAGGAGTCACCAGAAATTCCTGAGCTGAAACCGTCCTGGTAGTACCATGGCATCTGTATTTTCACCTTTGGATAAATGCTAGCACTGTTGTTAACTGAAGTATGATCAGGAAATGACTTGTGTAGCCCAAGAAGCGGGTCCTATGTGCCAATTAGCAAAGAAAATACAGAAAACAAAAGAGTGGAACAAAGCCACAGGTGGCCAGGGACCTCCAGGGTTTCAGACCCACAGATCAGTGAGACACACCTAAAGCCATCATTGTGGAATAATAGATAATCACCACCAGAAATCAGGAGAGCTGCGGAATTCATAGTATCTAGTTATGCTTGTGCTAGATGAATAGAATGTGGGGTCTTCTGGTTCCTGTTTATTAAAAAGCTTTAAGTTGTGAAACCTCCTTGTAACATAGATACATATGTATGTGATAAAGAGACAGATACACAGATATGGATGTGGACAGAGGTGTATGTACATGAAGAGGGACAAATGCTGCGTAGACATGAAACAAACATGGGCATGGTTACAACACGGTCATCTGTGTGGGCACACAGATGTTCAGTTGATGCCTCCTGACTATTGAAGTCTGGATTCAGGCGCCTGGGGCAATTAAAACTAGGGAAGTAGTGCTGTGGAACAATTTATTTCACATTATGTATAATTACAAATAAAATGACATGATGCCTGGGATTTTCTCCGAAATATTAAGGGATAGGAAAGAGGCCAGGCCTGGACTGCATGAACCCAGTTGTGAGTTGATGGTCATTGAAGCTGATCGATGGATATAGGGATAGCTATGACACTAAATTGTCTACTTTTGTATTTGTTAAAATGTTTTCTGCAATTAAGTTTTTAAAAAGTGGAAAGCTCATTTCTGCCTCAGAGTGCTACATTCTAAAATAACACCTTCTTAGCAGCTAAGCAGCATAGTAGAGATCGTAAATCAGAATGTTCATGGGGAGCTTCAAAGAGCTGATGAGACAGGACACAGGATATTGAAGGGTGGGTACAGTCTGGATGGGCAAAGGAGTCAGAAGACATCCTGGCAAGGGAGAACAATAGGGAGAGGAAAAGAGGAGATGTCTGTGTTGATCAATAAAAAATTCCATTTGAAGAGTAATGGATGAGACCTGCATAGTGAGTAACACCTGTAATCCCAGCTCTCTGGGAGGCTGAGGCAGGTGAATTGCTTGAGCTCAGGAGTTTGAGACCAGCCTGAGCTAGAGTGAGACCCATCTCTACTAGACAAAGAAAAATTAGCCAGGTAAGTGTCAAGGCTGGTGCCTGTAGCCCCAGCTACTTGGGAGGCTGAGGCAAGAGGGTCACTTGAGCCCAAGAGTTTAAGGTTGCTGTGAGCTATGATCCCATAGCATTCTATCCAGGGCACAGAGTAAGACTCTGTCTCAAAAAAAAGAAAAGAAAAGAAAAGAAAAAGGGCTTGGCTCCCGTAGCTCAGTAATTAGGGCACCAGACACATACACTGGGACTGGCAGGTTCGAACCTGGCCCAGGCCTGCTAAAGAACAATGACAACTACAACACACAAAAAGCCAGACATTGTGGCAGGCACCTGTGGTCCCAGCTACTCGGGAGACTGAGGCAAGAGAATCACTTAAGCCCAAGAGTTGGAGGTTGCTGTGAGCTGTGTGACACCACGGCACTCTACTGAGGATGACAAAGTGAGACTCAAAAAAAAGTAGCGGATGATTGATAAAAATATTAAATTGTGGATTGTGAAAATCCTTGAATGCTAAAGGATTCAATTTCATATCTGGACATCAGGAACCTATTGATGGTTTCTGAGAAGAGGAATAATATGAAGAAATCCATTTTCAAGGAGGTTATTCTAGTGTTGGATGCAGAGTGGGTAGACTGGTAACAGGAATCCCTATTAAGAAGGCTTGTCAGAGGAGGAGCCAAGATGGCGGTCTGTAGCCAGCTTTCTGCAAACACTCCCATCCAGAAGGAGAGTTAAAGGACAGAAATTTAGCAAGAAAGCCAACAGTTTGGAACTGAGCCAAAAGAGAAGGTTGAAGAACGCACATCAGCCCTGCTGGAGCAACCTGCAACCCCAAGGATACAAATAAAAGCTCAGATTCCAACACAGAGTAACCAATTCTCTAGGGTAAGACAGAGACCAGCTGAAGACAAGACAGAGCCACTTAACCCCACCACATCAAGAAGGCCCCCAGTTTCCGCAGGCAGTAGCAAAGTACGGGTTGGCAAAACTCTAGGGGAAAAGGTACAAACACCAGTCCCAGCTTACAGGCAAAGGAAGCACTGGTCAATCACTACTCCTAGAACCCCCAACAAAACTTATCCTTACCTACTCACCCAACCAAATGGTGCAAAATAAATATGGGGCAGAATCAGCGGAAAACCTCTGGAAACATGAACAACCAGAGTAGATCAACCTCCCCAAGGAACAATTTGGCGGGCACAAATGATGATCCTATGCATAAACAGATGGCTGAGATGTCAGAAATCCAATTAAGAATTTGGATTGCAAACAAGTTCAATAAAATAGAGGAAAAATTGGAATTGGAAATTCTGGGAGCATTTCAAAAATTGCCTCAAGAATTAAAGGAAATCATAGACCAAATGACCAAAGATTTTGACACATTGAGACAAGAAGTTGGAACCCTCAAAGATCTGAGAAATACATTAGAATCTCTCAGTAACACAATGGAGCAAGCAGAAGAAAGGATTTCTGACATGGAAGACAAAGCTTTCGAACGCTCCCAAACCTACAAAGAGCTAGAGAA
>CAUYRH010005480.1:0-13554 GCA_963574655.1 Perodicticus potto
AGGGGAGGAGGGAGGATGGGTGAAGGGAGGATAATTGGTGGGATCACACCTACAGTGCATCTTAGAAGGATGAAACTTACTAAATGCAGAATATAAACGTCTTAACACCATAACTAAGAAAATGCTATGAAGGCTATGCTAACTAGTTTGATGAAAATATTTCGGATTGTATATAAAACCAGCACATTGTAAAAAAAATTATTTTCGGTAATAATTATAGAATAATCAGTAACAATCATTATTCTCCTGTTTTACTCTCCAGTTTTAATCACTGATGATTAAAATGAATAAATTTTGATTTTTAAAGATAGTATTCGAATTTGCTAAACAGTTTCATGCACAAATGAAAATTGGCACTTAACAAATAAAAAGCTTACACCTAAAAAAAAAAATAAAAGATGTAATTAAAGCCTTATTAATGTAAAAATGAGGTAGGTAACAAAAATGGTGAGTAGAGGGCAGCGCCTGTGGCTCATCGAGTAGGGCGCCAGCCCCGTATACCGAAGGTGGCGGGTTCAAACCGGGCCTCGGCCGAACTGCAAAAGAGAAAAATAGCTGGGCATTGTGGTGGGCGCCTGTAGTCCCAGCTACTCGGGAGGCTGAGGCAAGAGAATCGCCTAAGCCCAGGATCTGGAGGTTGCTGTGAGCTGTGTTGACGCCACGGCACTCTGCAGAGAGTGATAAAGTGAGACTCTGTCTCTACAAAAAAAAATGGGTAGAGAGAGAAAAAGGTAGCAGGTATTACAAATACACTAAATACCTCATTTTTCATTGTCCAAAGCCAAGAGTTACACTCTTTAAAGTTTATATATCAAGTAGCAGAAACAAAGTTTGTTTTAAGTTTTAATAACTACAATAAAGGAAAACACAAAGTGTTGAAGGGAGTTATTGCTAAGGAGTGAGAGTGGGGCAAGGTTAGGGATGTTATAAGAAGAACTTTTACTTTCAGAGATTTTTTGTTGTTGTTGGTTGAGACAGTGTCTCAAGCTGTTGCCCTGGGTAGAGTGCCATGGTGTCATAGATCACAGCAACCTCCAACTCGGTTTCAAGCGATCTTCTTACTTCAGTTTTTCTATTTTTAGTAGAGACAGGGTCTTGTCTTTGTTCAGGCTGGTCTCCAACTCAGCTCAAGCAGTCCACCTGCCTCGGCTTCCCAGAGTGTCAGGATTACAGGCATGAGCTACCACACCCAGCCAATTTTGTTTTTAACTGTAGGCAGGTTTCACTTTAATTTTTTTTAATATGCTGGATGGAGTGGGGTGGGGCCTGGAAGCAGTAAAGGAAAGAAGATATTACTTTCTGTAGGAAGTTTTCTACCAAATTCAGCCTTTTTTCCCAGAGAAGCAAGCACAGGAGACCATCAGAGCATTTATTGTACTGTACTCTGTTTTTCTGCGCTTTAGCTGTCTGAAAACCCACCAAATTTAAACCTCCTTGAAGACTGGAGTCATAACTTATTTATGTTTGCATTCCCAGCATACAACCAGTATGATCACTAGTAGAAGAGCAATAAACATCTGCTGAATGAATGAACCACATATGAATAATGATCACAGTGAAAAGAACTGATCACACAAATTCTTTACTAGGAAAACAACATTGAAAAAGGAAAAGCACTCAACTCTGTCTTACCACGGAGGGGTGGGGGTGGGGGAAATAATGTAATGAAGAATAATAAAATACATGTATTTAAAAAAAAAAAGAAAAGAAAGAAAAAGGAAAAGCACAAACCAAAGAAAAATCATAAAAATGAACATCAATATTTATAGTTGTGTCACAAAAAAAAAAATCATCTTGAGAAGAAACTTTTGACAAATTCTCAGGAAAGGTTGAAAGAAATTAAAAGGGCAGGGGGGAATTCCAACACCTTGACTTTTCCATTTGCTTTCTATCAGAAGCTGTTTTCACCACCTTCTGTGAATAGTGAAAACTCACTATCAAACACAAGCTGGCAAGCAGATGCCAGCACATACTGTGCCTTGTTAGAATATTTTTCAGAGTGGTGAATTTACTTATGTATAAACAATGTTTCAAGTCTATTCAAATGACCGCACAGAGTAATTCTACATGCCGACTTCTTTCTACCATCAAAATCTACTTACATTAAAAAGAAAACCATAGTTTAAAAACAAGAACTGAGAAGTCTCCAAGGTTACAGAGGGTAGCTTAAAAGCACCAAAATTGGAATGCCTAACACACTTTGAATAAGTATATTATTTTCCTCAGAGCAATTATAAAACTTTATTTTTCTGTATGCTCTACATATAAATAGGTTTATAATAATAGTTTATCATATAAGAAATCAATAAGTTAGACATTCATTTTTAGCCTTGAAAATGCAGTATCTGAAGTTAGGTATTCCACCAAGTTTTGCTGTTCAGCTCCAAAGTTTGCAACAAAGTATTAAGATTACATGGCCCTCTGATCAAATAATCTACAAAAACAAAATGGAACTGTGGTGAGGTCTAAAAAGTGCATACCTTCATTAAGCATATAAATTCTACTGAAGCAATATAGCCTGTTAAAAACCACGAGGAACAGCAGAAGCAGCCTCAAGTTTTGGGAGGATGCCAAAAGACAGCATTGTACAATCTTGGACAAGTTATCCAACCCTCCTGACCCTCAATTTACTTATCTGACTAATTGTCCTGGGTTGTTGAAAGGATTAGATAGGATAGTAAAATATATATACACATAGCACACAATATTTGCACATAATAGGCATTTTAAAAAAGTGGTGACTAATATGGAGGACATAAGGAGGTATCCATATTTAAAAAATGATGCAAGGTTAATATTAATAAGGACATAGAATGCTTGTTATGTACAACAAGGGTACAGGGAATGAAGTGAAATCTAAGAAGCCTTCCTAGAGCCGAAGAATGTGATCTACATCTGAAAGAATTTATTTAACATGCTAGGAAAACATTCTGTATGTTTCCATATGCTGTCACCCAAGTATAATCTTCTATTCCTTATGATGCCTGACAAATTGCCAATGCTTTGTTAATTTAATACCTACCATGTGCATATCTACACTAAGTACTGCAGCAATAATCATAAGCAAGATAAACCAGGGTCCCTGTCCCCACAAACTTTACAATTTATTAAAGGATATAGAATAAACAAAGAATTACAGTATCATGTAAAATTTTGTCATAGAAAATGACAAGGCATAAAATAAAAATTAAAAAAATAATAGAAAAAGATGACAAAGTACTTCACTTTTCTCTCCCACCAGTATAAACTCCAAAATAAAAACAAGACTGAGCATGCTGAGTCCAAGATTTAGATTTAGGG
This sequence comes from Perodicticus potto, assembly GCA_963574655.1. NCBI lineage: Eukaryota > Metazoa > Chordata > Mammalia > Primates > Lorisidae > Perodicticus > Perodicticus potto. The sequence continues at coordinate 3,301 of CAUYRH010005480.1, forward strand.
GTAATGTAGGAGGTTCCCTTAGGCCTAAATCCACTTGTTAACACAGGCCTTTTCCAGAAATTCACATTGATTGCATTCTTCCTTTGGGCAGCTACTCATAAAGCAGTGCTCTGATTTTCATTCTGCTAGTATTTTGTACAGCATTCCCACTGGAACAGATAGGATGGAGAGATGACTAACTGAGTAGTACAAGGCCCTACTACTACTTATAGCAGGTTCACAAAGATTTGTTGTTGGCGACATTTTATTTTCAATAATTAACTGGCATTCTTTTTTCAGATAACTAGATCATTAAATCCTGCACCTCATTCATTCTAAACTTCTCAACTACACAGTTTATCATATAGCACACTTCATGATTCTTAAGGGTAACACATGATAAAATTCTTGATACTTAGTATTTATATACAGTCTCACAATCATATAATCATAAATGTACAATCATCAAAAATGTTAGAAAACCTATAAAACCAATCTAATGATGAAAAAAATCAAACATATCAACCAAGAAACATTCTACAAAATAATTGACCAGTAATCCTCAAAATGAGCAAAGTTATTAAAAAGAAAAATCTAAGACATTTTAAGAGCCCAAAGTTGTCTAAGGATACATGATGACTACCTGTAACATGGTATCCAGGATGACATCCTGGAAGAGGACATATAAATAAAGCATAGACTTCAGTTAATCATAACAAACAAATATTGGTTCATTAATTGTAATAAGCATACCACACTAATGAAAGATAGCAAGAATAAGAAACGGTAAGCACAGAATATATGAGAATTTTCTGTACTACCTTAGCAATGTTTTTGTAAATCTAAAACTGTTGTAAACAATAATGTTTTCTTAATGTTAGAAAATGCATTTGATATAACAGTAATAGTCTGCTGAATTAATTTTGTAAAATAAGCACAGTCATTCCTCAGGATCTGTGGAGAATTGAGGATTTCCCGTGGACACCAAAAATCTGAGGATGTTCAAGTCCCTAATATAAATGGCATGGTATTTACACACAACCTATACAGATCCTCTGTATACTTTATATAATCTCTAGATTACTCCCAATACCTAATACAACATGAATGCTATGTAAATAAGTATTGTATTGCTTAGGGAATAATGAGAGGAAAAAGTCTGTGCATGCTCCAGCTTATTAATCATAACATCAGACTTAGGATGCATATGTACCAATGTGAAAAATCAATACCTAAAATACTAATAGAAATTAGCCAACAAAACAAAAAAAAATAGTCCTTTTTATTTAAGCAAGGAATACGTTTTCCCAAAAAAGGTGTCAGATTATAATCAAGCCTAATAAAAGGAGAGTATAATGGCTCGGCACCCGTAGCACAGTGGTTATGGCGTCAGGTTCGACCCCAGCCCAGGCCAGCTAAACAACCATGACAACTGCAACAAAATTGCCAGGTGTTGTGGAGGGCACCAGCTATTTGGAAGGCTGAGGCAAGAGAATCGCCCAAGAGTTTGAGGTTGCTATGAGCTGTGACGCTACAGCACGCTACCAAGGGCGACACAGTGAGACTCTATCTCAAAAAAACAAAACAAAACAAAAGAGTACAACAATCTTCCTCAACATTAACAGTCCTCCATGAGATCAACAATGCTATATTTTTACCACTTGCTCCTTTCCTATGTGATTTATTGACAAGGAAGGCTTTTAAAATATCAATCTAATCCTCTCCCACAAATTTTTGAACTGCTATCACAGTTCAAGCTTGAACATCTTGAAAACAGAACAGAGTAGGCTATCTCAAATTCTAACACTAGAGAAAGCAGGAAACTAGAAAGATGTGCTGTGGTCACGTACACACAGGTAAGTAAGAATAGGTAGCGGAACTCAAGTGAACTCTTCCTTCTCCGAAGCTCAACAGCAATTATTTGACACCATCTTTTTCTTGGCATGTCAGATTTAATACCTTGTGTGATCAGTTCTCTCTTCAGACACATACCCAAACTCTAAATCCTACAAAAGCCAAGAACCATCTTTCTATTTTGTGCCCAAGGTGCCTCACATGTGATATTCTGAAAAAAGAATAGTCAGCAGAATGAAATGGAAATAACCATCTATGTTTAAAAACATAGATGTTTTTAAATTGAGGTAAAATTTATATAACATACAATTAACCATTTTAAAATGTGTAATTCAGTGACATTTGGTGCATTCACAATGTTGTGTAATCACTACCGCATAATCAAAAACTCGTGTCTCAGAGATAACTCGATTCAACTTTCTTCTTCCCTGCCCTCTTTTTCAATAGCTGATAGATACCAATTTCCTTCCTCCTTTACCATACGCTGGTTTTCTCCTTGTAACATTCTCTGATTAATTGGCAGCAGTGACCACGGCAGGTTGACATCCACCCCAGTGATTGGGAACTCACTCTCCTCCCTAAACGCTTCCACTGTGCACACCTCTAATTGCGAAAAAGTACCTTCTTACATTGAATCATCATCTGTCTTCCTTTGGCTGCAACTAGACTCACAAGATGCCTCCTTCAGTATGCACAAGCTATGACTGTTAGGTCAGTCATTTTAAGCCTCAGTTTCCTAACCTGTAAGGATAATAATACCCACTGTTACAAGGTTGTTGTTAGGACTAAATAAGATCATGCATGCCTCAAGTGGGCCGCAAGTGTTTTTTTCCTGTCCTTGCTTAGATGAGCTTGGATGAAGTAAATGTCTTTGTTGCAACTCCGCTGCTTTCCAGACCACTACAATCCTCCACCCTCTAAAAACCTCCAGGCCCTGTACTGTACATACTATCTGATCCTGCCACTTTCCCACCTTGCTGCCATCTACAGTCTTTGCTGTGACTAGCCTGTCTTTGCAACTGCAGATTTCAGCACCTTACTCACCATCTCTCCCTCTCTGCTCCTCCTCCTCCCCCCATTGCTCTTAGCGACTTCCACACCATGTTGGAGATCTGGCCAATACTCCCTCCAAGATTTTTTATTTTAGAGGCAGGCGGGGTCTTGCTCTGCTGCCTAGGCTAGAGTGCAGTGGCATGATCATATCGTACTGCAGTCTCAAGCTCACACCTCAGTCTCCTGAGTAACATCAATCCTCCTACTTCAGCCTCCTGAGTGCTCAACACTGTGCCTCCCAGATCCTTGACTTCTACCCAGAGTCTAGCCACTTATGCTCATACTTTAATCATTATCTATTCAGCAGCTTCAAGCCCTTCATTTCTAGCATACTAACCTCTGACTACCAAGTTCCACCTTTCTTGAGCATTTCTAGTACCTAACTGAAATAATTTGTCTTCATCATTAGAACTTCCAACCCATTGATCCTACTACCTTTTCACCAACCATCACTTCCTTCATGTCTTCATTTCTCTCATTTTCCAGCTTAGATTCCATGGTTCATCATTATAAATCGCTCCTTTGGTCTCTCCTTTCCCTAGAACTCACTTGGAAAAAAAAAACCCCAATTTTGATTAAATTCAACTCACTGCCTTCCCCACCTCTGCCCCCAAGTAGCCGAATGAAATGCACTCAACATGCTGAATGGTGACTCTTACATTTACAACCGAAGTATGGTCCCTGGACCAGTAAGATCACTTGGGAGAGTTAGAAAAGAAAATTCCCAGGTTCCACCCCAGATTTAATGGTTCAGAAACTTGGAGGTAGGGGTGTGAGGGGGAGTAAGTAGGTAGGCACAGGAGTGTTATACCAAGACCTTCAGCTGATTTGGACACAGGCTGAAGTTTGAGAACTATTGGTTTGATCAATTTACTCTCTTAAGTCTCCAAGATGCCTATTTCACACCTTTTCTTTTTTCCTCAAATCTTATCCATTCTCTATCTTCCTGATACCTAACTAATGACTCTACTGAAAAAGAGAAGCAGTCAGAGGACAACTCATTCATTCTCACATCATCAGATTTACCAAATGATTCTGTATCTGTACCCACATACTCTGCCCTCTGCTGTAGTAACACATGCATATCTGTTCTTCCCAAGGCCAAACCAACCACACTTCTACACTGGATTCCACTGTCTTGTACTTGATTTTTGTGCCTGTTATTATTCCCTCCTTCTTGCATAGACACACATTTTCCTGAGGTACATGAGTATGTTAAATACCTCTCATCTCAAAACAAAAACCATTTCTCATGAGCCCACATTTTCCTCCAGCATTACTACCATTTCCTTGCCCCTTTGTAGAGAAAAAGTTCACAGTAGTAGTCTTTCCTTCTTGTCTACATTCCTCACTCCCATCATCCTCCCTAACCCACTCCCACCATACCACCAAAACTGCTCTTATCTTTGTCAGCAGTGAGCTTCAAGTTGCTAAGAGTCTCAGTCCTCACCTTATTCAACCAACCAGCAACATGTGATTCAATTGATCACTCCCTTCAAAATACTTTAGTTTGGCTTCTGAGACAACACATTGTTGAGTTTTGACACAGACAGTCTCCTCATTCAGGTGTCTGGTGGAGACACAATGCCTATCTCACTAGTAGCAGCTCTCTGATGACTGGGTCACAGCTATGGTGGGTTGATCATAAAGCCTAGTGATAGTGTACCCCTAAAGTCTAGTAGTTGACTTCTGACTTTCTGCTTCTCTAGCCTCCTAATAATTTTATAAATACATAATTCCCTATATTAAATCTTGTTCTGAGTAAAATATTTAGCATGGTTTATGTTTCCTATGCTCATCCTAGACTGATACAATTCTCAAATTCATATCTCTAGTACCAACTGGCCCCTGGCATCAAAACTATAGATTCCACTGCCTTTCCAGCTTCTCCATCTTCATAACTAATATACAGAGTATCTCAAACCAAATATGTCCCAAATATATTACCTACTGCACTTTCCCCCCAGGAATCTCAAAGTATTTGTTTTCATATATACCACTGCAATTCACCTAGTTACTCAGGCTAAATACCTGGGAGTTATCCATAAGTCCAATTTCTTTCATACACCCACATCTAATCCATTAGCAAATTGGGTTAATTCTGTCTTTTAAATGTATGAGGAATCTTGGCTCGGCGCCTGTGGCTCAACAGGCTAAGGCGCCAACCACGTACACCTGAGCTGGCGGGTTCGAATCCAGCCTGGGCCCGCCAAACAACAAAGATGGCTGAAAGCAAAAAAAAAAAAAGAAAAAAACGGCCGGGCGTTGTGGTGGACGCCTGTAGTCCCAGCTACTTGGGAGGCAGAGGCAGTAGGCTCGCTTGAGCCCAGGAATTGGAGGTTGCTGTAAGCTGTGATGCCACCGCACTCTATCCAGGGTGACAGCTGGAGGCTCTGTCTCAAAAAAAAAAAAAAAAAAATATATATATATATATATATATATATATATATATACACATGAGGAATCTGACCACTTCTCCTCATTGACCTCAACTGCAAACAGACCAACATAGACCACTCTTATCTTTTGTGTGGACACTGCAATAATCTCTTAACTGATCTCCCTCTTGTTGCTGTCCCTCTACAACATTCTCCACGACAGAGTCATTTTTTTAAACTAAAATCAGATCAAAACTTTCCAACAGCTTCCTATTGTGCTTGGGAGAAAAAAAGTCTAAAACTCAACCCGAGCTGGCCTCTGGCAACTTTGCTCACTATACTCAAACTAGACTGACCTCTCCAAACTATCCTTAAAACAAACCAAACTCGCTCCCACTTCAGGGCATTTAATACCTGCTATCTCCTCTCTCTGGAATGTTCTTTCTCCAGATACCCATACAACTTGCTATCTTATCTTTTTCGATTCTTTGTTCAAATATTCTCTTCTCAGTGAGGTCTTCCCTGATCTAACATAACTCATCCTACCATCCTCAGTACCTACCATCCTCTATCCTTCTCCCCCTGCTTTATTTTTCTTTACAGCACTTCCCACTAGCAAAAAATTTTAAATTAATTTCTGAATTTCCCACTAGAATGTAATTTCCCACTCCATGAAGATAGGAACTTTCCCTTTCTTCTTTAGAACACAAGAAATGCCTGGTGCATAAGAAGCACACAATAAATGTAGCTATCATTATATTTTACTCTCTTGTACAAGAACCCATATGCTTTTTTCTTCCAAATTACATCCCTTCAGAAAGATCTCAAATTCTATAGAATGTGAGTGACAGCATGGGAAAAAAGAGGGGGAGAAATGGAGTCAAAAATCCTAGCTCTGCCACAATGCAACCTTAAGCAAGTCAATTCTCCTATCTGGAGCTCAGTTTCCTGGTTAGTAAAACAGAGATAACAAAGAACAGCAACAAACCCATAAATTTGCTTTAAGGACTAAATGGGATAAAGCATGTAAAAGACTTACCTGGCAGTACACATTCTATAAATGTATCTTTTACTCCTACCACCCAAACGTTGTTTGCCAAATTAACTAAAATAACTGTTTAAAGACAGCAACTATATCCCTAAATTCCTCTCTTCTCCAGACTAAATACCCTTTATTCCCAACTGATCTTTACATAACTGCTTTAAAATCATTCATCATCCCGTCTCCCCTAGCTCTCTCTAATCAAAGTAAATTGGGACTCACATTAAACAGAATATTCCAAATATGATCTAATGAACACAAAGTCCAGGAGAACTATTACTTCTCTTGATCCAGACAATATATTTTAATTAATGCAATATAAGATCATCTTAATTCCTTTTTTAATGCTGCTGAGTCAATATCTTGGCTTACACTAAAGTTTTCATAAATTTACCACTCCAGATGTTTTCTTCATAAACTGTTTAAAGTCATTCCCCTCCAAATTTCAAATCTAACTCTGTCACTAGAATCAAAGAATAGAATAGAAAAATCAGTACCACTGTGGAAAAGTCATTTTACCTCTCTGGCATTAGTTTGCTTCTTGCAGAGTCCAAATTTAAGGAACAGAAGCCTGAGAATAGTCGGGGATGCCAATGAAAGAAATATTGTATTCAATCATATTATACTTAGCATATTAAGGGAAAAGAAGTAAAAGGAACCATATGGTCATAGAGTCACAGAAACACTCCTCAATAGCAAGCCTCTAGGTGTTAGTTAACGCCTTCTCTGTGGGGAGGCACAAAGTCAAGTACATGAACCAGACTTTGGAAGACTCCAGGAAAGACCACTGTGTAGGTGCCACAATACCCTGAGAAATGCCTGGCCCGTTTCATGTTCAGGTACACCAGCAAGAAACTTTATTGGGAGGAATGTGGGTGATATTAGGAAGCTTCAACAAGAAAAAGGAATGTCACAGAAATTTCTCTGCATCAGATGAAGAAAAGCCTTTGCCACCAGATGCTGCATGACTCACTACCTGAATACCTTGGAACTACAATGCTCAACTTTTCCAAGATTCAGTTTGCTCACCAACAAAACAGAATTATAACAGTAGCATGGATTTTATGAATATCACAAAAATATGTATGTTAAATGTTTAGCATTTAAGTGAAATGGTATTTCATTTAATAGAATTAATGCATTTAAGGGAAATTTTATGTATTCAAGTCTTACTTTCCTTCTCCATCCCCTATGTAGACCTTGGAGAAAAGGAAGGGATTCTGACTTACCTCTAGAACACAAAATATTTATAAATTATTATTAATTTCTCAATGAATGAAAGACCCCTTTGCTTGCCATGTCTATTAATCTGTCCTACTAGAATATAAGTCCCTAACGTAATAATCTGCCTTCTCATTTTAATAGAGTATTTCCAGTCACAAATAATCAATGATATAATTAAGTTATTAAGAAGTCCATTCTCAACAGATAAACATGTTGATTTAGATTCTTCAAAGGTTAAATATACTACTCTTAGAACAAAGGGACTCCAAGGGCCAGGTGATAACTTGATGAGCATAATGTATTAATTCTAAGATCTTTGATAAGTTCCCTTAATAAAACAGCATGTAAAAATCAAGTTATGGGTGGAGTAGGTGTTTAATAGTAACTAGTTATTTATATTGGCAGAGACATCAGGATGAAATCACTAAACTCTGGAAAGCTGCCTTGGAACATGCCTGGCACCAGTGAAAATGTAGAAGTTACAAAGCACCTATGAAGGGTGTAATGGCAAAGGCTTAAATTGCAGTGACATCTTAAACAAAGTAGTCTTAGTAAAGTAACCTTATGAATTCAAGCCAGAATTGAAGGATAGGGACAGAGACAGAGAGCATCTCTTGGGCAGAAGACCGCATATACCTAAACGTGATCAAAAAACACTCTTTAGCTGGGCGTGGTGGCTTATGCCTATAATCCTAACACTTTGGGAGGCCGAGGAAGAATAATCATTTCAGCTCAGGAGGTTCAGACCAGCCTTAGCAAGAGCTGAGCAAGACCATGTCTCTAAAAATAGTCAAGTGTTATGGCAGGCGCCTGTAGTCCCAGCTACTCAGGAGGCTGAGGCAAGAAAATCACTTTAGCCCAAGAGTTTGAGGTTGCTGTGAGCTATGATGCCACAGCACTCTACCCAGGGTGACACAGTAAAACTCTGGCTCAAAAAAATAAAAAAGAATGGATCAATATTTGGAATCACACCCTCTCCCTAGACTTAGCTATGAAGACATAGAGCTCCTGAACAGACCAATTTCAAGCACTGAGATTAAAGAAACAATAGGGGGGGAGCAGAGAGAGAAAGAATGAGGGAGGGGTGGGGAAAGGAAGGGCGGTGAGAGGGAAGGAGCGAGGGGGGTGGGGTCTTGGGGCCTTGGTGTGTGCCACACCTTTTGGGGGCAAAACACGATTGTAAGAGGGATTTTCCCCAACAAATGCAACCAGTGTAACATGGTTTCTTGTACCCTCAATGAATCCCCAACAAAACAAAAAAGAAAAAAAGAAAAAAAAAAAGAAACAATAAAAAAATACCCTGGTCCGGATGGCTTCACACCAGAATTCTATCAAACCTTCAAGGAAGAGCTTATTCCCGTACTGCAGAAATTAGTCCAGAAAATTAAAGAGGAAGTGATCTTCCCCAACACGTTCTACAAAGCAAACATCACCCTGATACCAAAAACAGGAAAAGACCCAACTAAAAAGGAAAACTTCAGACCAATTTCACTAATGAATATAGATGCAAACATTCTCAATAAAATCCTAGCCAACAGATTACAGCTTATCATCAAAAAAGTCATACATCATGATCAAGTAGGTTTCATCCCAGGAATGCAAGGCTGGTTTAACATATGCAAGTCCATAAACGTTATTCAAAATATTAACAGAAGCAAAAACAAAGATCATAGGATCCTCTCACTAGATGCAGAAAAAGCATTCGATAAAATCCAGCCTCCTTTTCTAATTAGAACACTGAAGAGTATAGGCATATGTGGCACATTTCTGAAACTGATCGAAGCTATCTATGACAAACCCACAGCTAATATTTTACTGAACGGAGTAAAATTGAAAACTTTTCCTCTTAGAACTGGAACCAGACAAGGTTGTCCTCTGTCACCAATACTATTCAACGTAGTGCTGGAAGTGCTAGCCAATACAATTAGGCAAGACAAGGAAATAAGAGGCATCCAAATGGGAGCAGAGGAGGTCAAACTCTCCCTCTTTGCTGACAACATGATATTATACTTAGAGAATCCCAAAGACTCAACCACAAGACTCCTGGAAGTCATCAGAAAATACAGTAATGTCTCAGGATATAAAATCAATGTCCTCAAGTGAGTTGCCTTTGTATACGGCAATAACAGTCAAGATGAGAGCCTAATTAAAGACACAACTCCCTTCACCATAGCTTCAAAGAAAATGAAATACCTAGGTATATACCTAACAAAGGAGGAGAAGGACCTCTATAAAGAAAATTATGAAATCCTAAGAAAAGAAATAGCAGAGGATATTAACAAATGGAAGAAGGAAGAACATACCATGCTCATGGCTGGGAAGAATCAACATTGTTAAAATATCTATACTTCCCAAAGCAATCTACCTATTTAATGCCATCCCTATTAAGATACCAACATCGTACTTTCAAGATTTGGAAAAAATGATTCTGCGTTTTATATGGAACCAGAAAAAACCCCGCATAGCTAAGGCAGTTCTTAGTAATAAAAAACAAAGCCAGGGGCATCAGCATACCAGATTTTAGGTTGTACTACAAACCCATAGTGGTCAAGACAGCATGGTACTGGCACAAAAATAAAGACGTAGACATGTGGAATCGAATAGAAAACCAGGAAATGAAACTAACATGTTACAACCACCTAATCTTTGATAAACCAAACAAGAACATACACCGGGGTGGGGGGGGGGGGAAGATTCCCTATTCAATAAATGGTGCTGGGAGAA
>CAUYRH010005481.1:0-42817 GCA_963574655.1 Perodicticus potto
TATTTTTATTTTTATTTTTATTTTTTTGAGACAGAGCCTCAAGCTGTCACCCTGGATAGAGTGCTGTGGCATCACAGTTCACAGCAACCTCCAATTCCTGGGCTCAAGCGAGTCTCCTGCCTCCGCCTCCCAAGTAGCTGGGACTACAGGTGCCTGCCACAACGCCCGGCCATTTTTTGGTTGCAGCCGTCATTGTTTGGCGGGCCGGGGCTGGATTCGAACCCGCCAGCTCAGGTGTACGTGGCTGGCGCCTTAGCCCATTGAGCCACAGGTGCCGAGCCCATTTATATTTGTTGACATAACTCATACCTTTTCTCTTAGCTCATTTTTGTTACACTTACCATGTAAATATATGGAGAACTTAGTAGGTTCTCACAGTGCAGGTTGAAAAGAATTTCTCACACAGAGATTAAGATATATAGAAGTAAAAAGTTTCTTATCTTCTTAAGAGGGGAGAGAGAAAGAGTGAAAGGGAATGGGGAAAGACAGGAAGAAAAGAAAGCAGGGAGATGAAATGGCATTCCAAAGAAGTAAAAGAGAAAAGCCAGCTGTGACGTGATGTTAAAGGGTGTTGTAAACTGGCGGGGTACAGTTGAGAAACGGCTGCATCCAATCCTTCTTTCTTCTTAGCAGCAGGTAGATAATAAAAACAATCTGGGTTGGATGTCAAAGTCCAAGAACCAGCTCCTCTGCTTTTCTTTGGCAGTGGGATTATTGGGATTATCACAGGAGATGGGCAGGGTCCACCCTTGAGATATGGCTAAAGACTTAAACTCCTTCTTTGCTGTTTACTTAGGAACTCTAAAAATAGGTGCTCAAAAAATAATTTTGAGGGCAGTGCCTGTGACTCAAAGGAGTAGGGTACCAGCCCCATTTACCAGAGGAGGCGGGTTCAAACCCGGCCCGGCCAAAAAAACGCAAAAAAAAAAAAAAAATTATATTTCTTTCTATTCAGCCCATTTCAGAAGCTGTGCAAAACAGAACTGCTGTGGGGTAGGGTATGTGTTAGCAAGAGAATTTATAGGCTTGATCTTTATCTACTACTGGGAAATTGTAGGATTAGGTACTTTTGAAAATTTTGCAAGGCTACCCCTTTCATATATGTGATGATTTTTTTCTTTTATTTGGAATTTTCTTTTGATATTTAGAAAGATTTGTACTTTTTTCCTTTTTTTTGAGGCAGAGTCTCACTGTGTTGCCTGGCTAGAGTGCCAGGATGTCAGCCTAGCGCACAGCTCAGACTTCTGGTTTCAAGCTGTCTTCCTGCCTAAGCCTCCCAAGTAGCTGGGGCTGCAGGCATTCACCATAATGCTCAGCTAATTTTTCTGTTTTTAGTAAAGCTGGGGGTCTCACTCAGGCTGCTCTCGAACTGTTTTATTTTTTTGAGACAGTTTCACTGTGTCACCCTCGGTAGAGTGTCGCAGCTCACAGCAACCTCAAACTCTTGGGCTTAAGTGTTTCTCTTGCCTCAGTTTCCCAAGTAGCTGGGACTACAGGCGCCTGCCACAATGCCCAGCTATTTGTTATTGTTGTTGTTGCAGTTATCATTGTTTAGCTGACCCGGGCCAGGTTTGAACCCACCAGCCTCAGTGCTCGTGGCCAGCTCTGCAAACACCGTGTTACGGGTGCCAAGCCCTGTTCTCCAACTCTTGAGCTCAGCAATCCTCCCCACCTTGGCTTCCTAGAATGCTAAGATTACAGGTGTGAGCCACCAAGCCTGGCCACCCTTTGTACTTTTTTAAAAATGTCATAAATTGCTTGTTTTCTTATTTGACTTTTCATGATTTTGCTTGTTAGGTTTTTTTTTTTTTTTGAGACAGAGTTTCAAGCTGTCATTCTTGGTAGAGTGCTGTGGTGTCACAGCTCACAGCAACCTCTGGCTCTTGGGCATAGGTGATTGTCTTGCCTCAACCTCCCGAGTAGCTGGGACTACAGGTGCCCGCCACAATGCCCAGCTATATTTTTGTTGCAGTTTGGCTGGGGTGGGTTCAAACCCGCAACCCTCAGTATATGGGTCCGCTGCCCTACTCACTGAACCACAGGCACCTCCCCCACCCCCCACCTTGTTAGTTTTTAATGGTATCTTTTGACTCCTATTTAGAGGGTATCCCAAAAGTTGCCCCTAAAGCTGCCATACATAAGGAAAATGGGAAATAGTAGCAAAGTGTACTTTTGTTTACAAAATATTCATTACAAAATTTTAAGAGGTAGCCAAGACAAAAGATATTTTGTAAAATTTTGTAATGAATATTTTGTAAATAAAGGTATATTTAGCTACAATTTTTCCATTTTTCTTATGTATGGTGACTTTTTGGGTGAACTTTGAGACTTTTTTTTTTTTTTGAGACAGAGTCTCAAGCTGTCACCCTCAGTAGAGTGCAGTGGCGTCACAGCTCACAGCAACCTCAAACTCTTGGGCATAAGTGATTCTCTTGCCTTAGCCTCCCAAGTAGCTGGGACTACAGGCACCCGCCACAATACCTGGCTGTTAGTTGTTGTTGTTGTTGTAGTTGTTTGGCAGGCCCTGGGTCGGATTTGAACCTGCCAGACTGGGTATATATGGCTGGGCCCTGGCCGCTGAACTACAAGCGCCAAGCAGGTACACTCTGTATTATGTATTCAGTAGTCATTGAGCTTTTTTCTGCTTTCCTCTCTCTCCTCTCCCATATTCTTTTTTTTTTTAATTGTATTATTTCTTCCTTGTTGAAACATTTATATTTTCTTCTATTCTCTTTCCTATGTTGTTTCTATTTTAGATCTGCAATTAAATATATAAAATATTCATCATTAGTCATTTTCCTGAAGTTTTCTCAGTCATTTCTTAATTGTTTGAAGCTCTTTCTCAGGAGAGCTCAAGAATTGGACTGCCTTCAAGTTTAAAACTTTTTCTGTAACTTCCATGCTTGAAGGACAACTTGATTGGCCCCTTGGTTTACCATCTTATTTGCTTGAGATTCTTGAAAATACTTTTCCATTTTGGCCTTTTTTTTTTTCTTTTTTAATGTGTTTTGGAGAACTTAAAGATGGTAGTAGTAGTTTATTTGGCAGTATATCAGGAGTACTCTTCCATGTAACTGTTCTCCTAACACATCGTTTTTTTTTTTTTTTGAGACAGAGTCTCTCACTTAGTTGCCCTGGGTAGAGTACCCTGGTGTCATAGCTCACAGTAATCTCAAGCTCTTGAGCTCAAGCGATTCTGTTTGCCTCAGCCTCCCAAGTAGCTAGGACTATAGATACCCACCACAACGCCCAGCTATGTTTTAGAGATGGGGTCTTGCTCTTGCTCAGGCTGGTCTGGAATGCCTGAGCTCAGGCAATCCACTCACCTCAGCCTTCCAGAGTGCTAGGATTATAGGCGTGAGTCACATGTCTGGCTGACATATCATTCTTCTTTTTCTTTTTTGAAACTGAGCCTCAAGCCGTTGCCGAGGGTAGAGTGCTGTGGTATCACAGCTCACAGCAACCATCAACCTCCAACTCCTGGGCTCAAGCAATTCTCCTGCCTCCGCCTCCCAAGTAGCTGGGACTACAGGCGTCCACCACAACGCCTGGCTATTTTTTTTTTTGCTTGTAGCCGTCGTCGTTTGGCGGGCCCAGGCTGGATTCGAACCCACCAGCTTAGTTGTATGTGGCTGGCACCGAACCTGACATATCATTCTTAATGGCTCTATGTCTTTTGCTTTTTTGTTTTGCAGTGTCTTTTTGTAATTGCTTAGAATAGAAGATAGCAAATTTTTTGCTGTGAAAAGTAATTATTTTAGGCCTAGACCTTTAGGCTGAGCATGTAGTCTCTGTTGGTAACTATTGGGCTGTGCCCCAGAAGATGAAAATAGCTATAGACAATAGAGTTTATGTACTTGTAAAAGAAATAGAAAACTAAGATCAGTAAACATTATATTTTGAATACAGTGAGAGAAAAGGGTTGTTGGGGGGAGGACTTCATAAAGAAGGTGGTGGTCAATCTCTCCATTTAAGGTTGAAAATAAGAGTTGGAAAGCCCATGGTCTGGGTAAAGCTTTTCTAGCCGAGGAAAGGGATGAGCAAGAGTTGTTGTGTGAAAAACATTCTAGCACAAAAAACAGCAAAGAAGAATTTATGAAAATAATGGCCTTTATAGGATATGCCCAGTGTCATGGTCAACGTGAAAAATAATAAAAGGACACAATGAGCTAACGTAGACAGTCACCCTCGGTAGAGTGCTGTAGCATCATAGCTCACAGTAACCTCCAACTCTTGGGCTTAAGTGATTCTCTTGCCTCAACCTCCCAAGTAGGTGGGAGTACAGGCACCTGCCAAAACGCCTGGCTATTTTTTGTTGTAGTTGTCGTTGTCTAGCTGGCCCTGTTTCAAACCCGTCAGCTTTGGTGTATGTGGCTGATGCCTTAACCTCTGTGCTATGGGCACTGAGCCCCAAATAGGGTTTTAAGTTCTTCATTTTAAGGTCTTGAGTGTAAAGAGTTCTGACTTAATTGAGCCCAGTTGTAGATGAACTGAGGATTCTTTTCCTATGGGTATGTGCACTTACTATTTGTTCAATTCAACTAATATATAAAGAACCATTAGATGTACTGTTCAGTATGATAGCCACTCACCATATGTGGAAATTTAAATTAATTAAAAGTAAATAAAATGTATTTTTTTAGTTGCACTTGCCACATTTGAAGTGCTCAGTAGCCTCATGTGAGTGAAGAGTGCAGGTAGAGAACATTTCCATCATTGCAGAAAGATTTTATCACATAGCATGGCTCTAGATGTTCATCTGAAGAGCTGTAGCTGAATTTAATTTTAAAAATGAAAACATTTGTTTGAGTTGTAGTTTTATGATATAAAAGAAAATGTAAATTAATAAACAATTATTTTGGTCCTACTAAGATATTTGCATTAGGTGATAATACTACGTAGGAATGATTCTTTTCTAACTTGTTATTGCCTTTTGGATTTTTTACATTGTACTTCCTTGCAGGTCAGGGTACTTTCCAATTGAGAGTTGAGTATCAGCCATAACCCAGGGGCATATTAAACCTGAACTGGCTATTTGACTTTTTTAATTAATGATTTTGATATTAAATTGTTTTTATACCTCTATACTGAGGGGCTTTGAATTTCAATGAGCCACAGGTTTAAGATGAAATTAGGAGTCTATTATAGACTAGATGGCCTTTCTACATTATTGATTATTCTAAGATCCTTGGTGTTGCTTTTCACTTGAAAGTCATCAGAAAGAAAGGAAATGAGGCTCCACAAAGATGAGAAATTAAAATTACAGAATCAGTAAAAGTGATAAGACTGATTTATTTTATATACATTTCTTTTCAAGGACTACAACTCCAGGAGAAACAAAAGTTCTTGCCTCTGAAATCTATGACATTCTTCAGTCCTCCAATATGGCAGATGGTGATAGTTTCAATGAAATGAATTCACGTCGAAGGAAAGCTCAGTTTTTCCTAGGAACTACAAACAAACGTGCCAAAACAGTGGTTTTGCATATAGATGGTCTTGATGATACGGTAAGAATTTTCAATTTAAAATATTTATGCCTCTAATAATAGAACCTCACAATATTTGAAGTAAAACCTAAAAAAAGTACTCAGAGAAATAGACAAATTCACAATTAGATCTAGAGATTTCAGCACAACTCTCTCAATTAATAGTACAAGTATCCAGAAAATTAGTAAGAATATAGAAGACTTGAATAATGCTGTCCACCAATTTAACTTAATTGGTCTTCATAGAGTACCCTACACAACAATAGGGTATTTATTCTTTTCATGTGCACAAGGGGTGTGATCATATTGTGGGCCATACAACAAGTCTTAATAAATGTAAAAAGGTTGAAACTATCCAGATTATCTTTTTTTAGCACAATAAAAGCAAATCAGAAATCAATAGCAAAGACATATGGAAAATCTCCAAATTTGACAAAGTAGCACATTTCTAAAATCCATGAATCTAGGGCTAAGTCAAAAGAGATCTTATTCTAAGGCAATCAGGAATAAAAGAAAAAAGAGGAATCAGAAAGCATTTTGAACTGAGTAAAAGTGAAAGTATAATGTTGGAATTTGTGAGAAGCAGAGATTCATTAACGCTAGATGCCTAAATGTTTATATACAAAAGAGGAAACATACCAAATCGATGACTTAAGCTTCTGCCTTAGGAAACTAGAAAAAGAAGAGCAAATTAAAATCAAAACAAGCAGAAGAGAGGAAACAAAAAAAAGCAAAAATTGGTGAAATAAAGAATAGAGAAAAACCAATGAAATCAAAAGCCAGCTGGGCATGGTGACTCAGGCCTATAATCTTAGCACTTTGGGAGACTGAGGCAGGTGGATAGCTTGAGCTCATGAGTTTGAGACCAGCCTGAGCAAGACTCATCTCTAAGAAGTAGCCCAGCATTGTGGAGGGCACCTGTTGTCCCAGCTACTTGGGAGGCTGAGGCAAGAGTATCTCTAACCAAGAGTTAGAGGTTGCTGTGAGCTATGACAACACGGTACTTACCCAGGGTGACAAAATGAGACTCTGTCTCAAAAAAAAGAAAAAAAAAAAACAAGCATGACGTGATTAACAAAATTGATAAACCTCTAGCCAAACTGATCAGGAGTAAATGAGAGAATTCACAAATTTTCATTACTAGAAATGAGAGACAGGACACTACTACAGAGTCTATGTCTAAAACGATAACAAATAGCCAGGTATTTGCTCACACTTAATCCCAGCACTTTGGGAAACTGAGAGGCCTAGGAGTTGTGGTCAGGTGGGCTGTGATTATGCCACTGTGCTACGGCCTGGGTACCAGAAGAAGAACCAGTGTCCTTTAAAAAAGTAAAATAAAATAATAAGGGAATATTTTAAGTGATTTTATGCCAATAAATTTGATAATGTAGATGAAACAAGAAAAATTCTTTTTTTTTTAAGTAAAAATTCTTGAAAGACACAGATTACTAAAGAAGAAATAGATAACCTGATTAACTCTGTAACTAATTAAGAAGTTGAATGTGTAGTTAAAAACCTTCCCGAAAGGTAGACTACAGGCCTAGATGGAAAAATGTTCAATATCTGGAAATCATTGTTTTTTAAATTTTATTTTGTCTGTATTTTTAGTTTTTTTTTTTTTTTTTTTGTAGAGACAGAGTCTCACTTTATCGCCCTCGATAGAGTGCTGTGGCATCACACAGCTCACAGCAACCTCCAACTCATGGGCTTAGGCGATTCTTCTGCCTCAGCCTCCCGAGTAGCTGGGACTACAGGCACCCACCACAACGCCCGGCTATTTTTGTTTGTTTGTTTTGCAGTTTGGCCGGGGCTGGGCTTGAACCCGCCACCCTTGGTATATGGGGCCGGCGCCCTACTCACGGAGCCATAGGCGTGGCCCTTTTTTAGTTGTTTTAATCCTGGAGAGTAAATCTCAGTCCCTGTTCTTCCATCTGGACTAGAATTGTCAGTTTCTCTGAACTTATCTTAAGCAGTGATAAGTAATATAATTTTACTTATTTAATGGTAGCCGGCTTATAATTTATCTTTTTTTTTTTTTTTTTTTGAGACAGAGCCTCAAACTGTCACCCTGGTTAGAGTGCTGTGGCATCACAGCTCACAGCAACCTCCAATTCCTGGGCTCAAGTGAGTCTCCTGCCTCCGCCTCCCAAATAGCTGGGACTGCAGGCGCCTGCCACAACGCCTGGCTATTTTTTTTTTGGTTGCAGCCGTCATTGTTGTTTGGTCGGCCCGGGCTGGATTCGAACCCGCCAGCTCAGGTGTACGTGGCTGGTGCCTTAGCCTGTTGAGCCATAGGCGCCAAGCCCATTTATCTTTTTTTTTTAATGAGAAAAGATCTTGTCTATTGTCCAAGCCTAAAGTGCAGTGATGTCAGTACAACCTCACACTCCCCGACACAAGCAGTCCTCCTGCTTCAGCCTTCCGAGTAGCTGGGACTACAGGCATACTCCACTATGCCCAGCTGATTTTTTAAATTTTTTATAAAGATGGGGTCTTGCGATGTTTCTCAGGCTACTCTCGAACTCCTGAGCTCAAGTAATCCTCCTTCCTTGGCCTCCCTGCTGGGATTATAGACATGAGCCACTATGCACAGCCAACCAATTTTCTCTTTAGCTATGTCAGGTCGGTTATGTCAGATTATCTGTAGTTTTTATGTAGTTGTGGTATTTAGGCATGTAGGCCTCAGGATTCAGAGTTCCCTAAGGAAGTGCGAGGAGAACCCTTGCATATGCATATGATCTATGACAGAGCCAAATAAGTTAATTATCTTATTGAAACTGGAGCTGCAGTTCTTGAAAAGTTTCTAGAAAGTAAGCTGTGATTAGTACAAACTGATTGAATGGAAGATAATAAGATATATAAAGTATTTGTAATATCTGTTTGATTTTTATGAATCAGAATAATACTATTCCTTTTTTTTTTTGTTTTTGAAGTTTTTGGCCGGGGCCGGGTTTGAACCCACCACCTCCGTTATATGGGGCCGGCACCCTACTCTTTGAGCCACAGGTGCCGCCCAATACCATTCCTTTTTAAAGCTTGCACAGACCAAATAACACCCAATAAAGCACATGAAAAATATAGATCAAAATATATTAAGAATGTGATTGCCAGAATCTAAAATAAAGTAAATATAGTAGAACCTCTGTAGGTTGACCACTCCAGAGACTGTAAAAAACTGAATATATGGAGATGTTCAGCATAAGAAACTAGGCCTACTGTACTGATAGGTGTACATGGTACATGTCCTGTCTATGAATATTAGGTCAGCCTAAGGAGGTGGTCAGCCATGGAAGTTCTACTGTGTTAGCACGTTAACTCTAGTACTGTACTATTGTGTTAACATTTTTTTGTGTGTGTTTGTTTGTTTTTTGTAGAGACAGAGTCTCACTCTATCACCCTTCGTAGAGTGCCGTGGCGTCACACAGCTCACAGCAACCTCCAACTCCTGGGCTTAGGCGATTCTCCTGCCTCAGCCTCCCAAGTAGCTGGGACTACAGGCACCCACCACAATGCCTGCTATTTTTCTGTTTTTTTGCTGTTCGGCCGAGGCCCGGTTTGAACCCGCCACCTTCAGTGTATGGGGCCAGCACCCTGCTTGATGAGCCACAGGCACCACCCATGTTCACATTTTTTGGTAACAAAGCCTGGCATTAGTGATAGGTTTATTCTATTGACACTCTAATTTGATTCTGACAATCAGTAGTAGATCATATCTTCTTATTTTAGAATGATTAAATAACTTACCTAAAGTCACATAGTTGTAGGAAATGGAGCCAGGATTTGAATCTAAGTAGTGTGATCACTCTAGAATTGAACTTTTAACCACAATATTTTAATTTCCTAGAAGCAATCTATTTTATGCCGAGGCTATAAAAATGAGCTAATACATGTATAATGAAGTATTTTAGCATAACATCAGTAAGTCTATAATTTGAGAATTTGTTATTAATATTATAAACATAGAAAATCCAGGTGACTCATCTGGAATTTCTTAAAGTTAATGTGATTTTTAAAAATCCAATGACATTACTAAATATATAAAAATCACTTCCTGAAAGGGGAAGAGTAATTTTACCCCCAAAACAAAACAAAAAAAATTGGGGAGAATGAAAGGGTATTCCTAACATGAAAATGTAGGATGTATCAGACTCAAATACATAGAATAAAATGCTTTTTTCTAGGTAGAAGATAATGTAAGTTGTAGAGATGTTAGTTCCTCCTAAATTTGTAGACTTTTACAATAGTACCAATCACTCTAAGTGGTTTTTGAACTTTATTACCTGATCTAAACATTCATGTGGTAGAACCTACTAATTTTTACGGTAAAAAGGAGCACCTAGTGTTAGACATTATTGCTTTGTACCCAGGAGAATGCTTCGTTGACAGTTACTCTGTGTAAGAAGGTTGAAGATGGACCCTTATACCTTCTGGCTTATAAGGTTGCTGTTAAGAAGTCTGCTATTAGTCTGGTGGGTTTTTCTTTCTAAGTTACTTGATGCTTTCATCTCGCAGCTTGTAGGATTTTCTTCTTCATTTTGGCTTTAGCCAGACTGATGACTGTACCTTGGTGATGTCCTGTTTGCTTTTAATCTTCAGGAGTTCATTGAGTTTTTTGTATCTAAGTATTTAAATCTCTAGCAAGACCATGGAAGTTACC
Source organism: Perodicticus potto (assembly GCA_963574655.1). NCBI lineage: Eukaryota > Metazoa > Chordata > Mammalia > Primates > Lorisidae > Perodicticus > Perodicticus potto. The sequence goes on from CAUYRH010005481.1 coordinate 10,147, forward strand.
CTCCTTATTCCCTCAAAGAGATTTTCCATGGTTTTTGTTTTTTCTTCGACTCCCTGGGGATACCTATGATTCTTTTTTTTTTTTTTTTTTTTTTTTGGAGACAGAGTCAATATGTTTCCCTTGGAAGAGTGCTGTGGCGTCAGCTCTCAGCAACCTCCAACTCTTGGGCTTAACGATTCTTTTGCCTCAGCCTCCCATGTAGCTGGGACTACAGGCACCTGCCAGGAATTCTTATATTTGGGTGCTTTATATAATCTTGTATTTCTGAGAGATTTTGTTCATTTCTCTTCATTTTTTTTTCTTAAATTTTGACTGGGTTAATTTGAAAGCCTTTTGATTATCAAGCTCTGAATTTTTTTTTTTTTTTGTAGAGACAGAGTCTTACTTTACTGCCCTTGGTAGAGTGCCATGCCATCACACAGCTCACAGCAACCTCCAGCTCCTGGGCTTAGGCGATTCTCTTGCCTCAGCCTCCTAAGTAGCTGAGACTACAGGCGCCCGCCACAACGCCCGGCAATTTTTTTTTTTTTTTTTTTTTTGAGACAGAGTCTCACTGGGTTGTGCTTGGTAGAATGCCGTGGTATCACAGCTCACAGCAACCTCAAACTCTAGGGCTTAAGTGATTCTCTTGCCTCAGCCTCCCAAGTAGCTGAGACTACAGGAGCCTGTCACAACGCCCAGCTATTTTATGTGGCAGTTGTCACTGTTGTTTAACTGGCTCAGGCCGGGGAACCTGCCACCCTTGGTATAAGTGGCTGGCGCCATAACTTTTGTGCTACGGGCTCCAAGCCAAAGCTGTGAAATTCTTTATTCTGCTTTATTTAGTCTGTTAAGACTTTCCCACTTTCTTTTGACATTCTCTAAATGACTCCTTCATTTACAGAAGTTCTACTATTTTTTTAAAATTATTTCTCTCTCTCTGAAGTTTTCATTCATGTTCTGAATTATTTTTTTGGTTTCTTTGTGTTGGTTTTTTATCTTTCTTATCTATCCCATTAACCTACCTGTGATCCATATTTTGAATTCCATATCTGACATTTCAAAAATTTTCTTTTGTTTGGGTTGGAGTCCATTGCTGGAGAATTTGTGTAATGTTTTGAGGGTGTCGAGGAACCTGTTTTTTCATGTTTCCAGAGTTTTTACACTGTTTTTTCCTCATCTTGTAACCTCTTTATTGAGCTCAAACAAAGAGCTTTGGATTCACCTGTTCTCTTCTGTTGGGACCACGGTGTAGAGTGGCAGAGGTACCCTACTTTTGGCATGTGTGGGCAGGTACCCAACTCTGGTGTTGCTGGCATTTTGGTTCATTTGGATCTCAGACCCCTGGAAGAGTGTTTAGGTGCCAGGGGTTGCATGCTAGGTTAGGAAATCCCCAGTTCTCAGGCCCCTAGATGGTCCTTGAATCTTGGTGCTGGCAAAATTGTTTTCAAGGCTCCCTGAGTATAAGTGGTGGCTGTGATAGTGAAGGGTGGGGTTATCTCTGGGTCTGGAAGAATGGTCCAGCAAGAGAAGAGCAGGTGCACTGTGAGCCTGTGGACAGAGTGACAGGGCAGTGGGCCCCTCTTGACAAGATTAGCAGAAGCAGGCGGTTGTGGGATGCACAGTCACTCACACTGCACCCAGATTCCCAGTCCCCACCCGGGCCGAGCTGCAGCAGGGGCTGTGGGGGCAGCTTGGCCGGCTATGCACAGGCTACCAGATGGGCTGTGGGCTGCTGGTAGTGCCAGGGACTTGCTTCCAGGGTTAGGCAGCTCCTCCTAGAAGGGACAGGAACCTTGGGGAGAGGACTACTAACCTTGCCATCCCTCAGGGGAGGTGGCATCTTTACTCCTTGGGGAACTCAGTAATGCTTACTGTGGGTTTGTGTGTGTGTGTGTGTGTGCACGCGCGCATTACAAGCCTATGGTATCTGGGCATGACAGGTGCTCTGTCAGGTGGGGCAGCCACTGCCACATGTCCTGACTTAACTGTTCCCTCTGGAACCTAGTCCCTAGAGGAAGTAGCCATGGATGCCTAGGTAGCAGTGGTGGCCTAGGGGAGAAGGGGAAGAGGGCCCGAAATGGTAAGAAACTGGAGCCCTAGAGCCCTTTGTCCTAAGGGGCCCGTGTGTGTGCTGCTCTCTCCCCGGAGCTGAAGGGAGCCCACCCTGGATGCCCTGGCTTCAGGAGACCCACTTCCCTGAGAACCCAATGCTTTCCTAGGGCCACTGTGGTCTGAGTGGGTGCTGGGGACTGTTAGCTGTGGATTCAACAATATAGAGACCCAGGGGCTGAGATTCCAGGGTCAGGATCGCTGTGGAAACATTGCCTGTCTGTGCAGGGAGGGAAATGAGCTGCTCGCTCTGTGCAGAACCCGGATACAGTGAGCGGAGTCCCATTGAGAGGTGTAGCTCTCTGCTAGCCTAGAACTGGGGTTGTCCCACAGCTTATCTGCACCAAAAGCTCAAGCTTGGGGGCAGCAGACATGGCTATGTCTGAAGCACAGGGTGGATGGAGGAGGGGAGGTCCCCGTTTTCACGTCTCTAACTGGGCTGCCCCACTTTAAACATACAAAGTGGTACCTTGGATGTGCCAAGTGGGGCTCCTTTGGGCAAACAGCGTGGAGAAGATGCTGGGGGAGTACATGCACTTGGCAGTCTCGCTGCAGCCTGTAGCGGGGTGGTGGGAATTGTCCTAGGTGTGTGTAGGAGAGCTTGGACTCTCTTGTCCCTTTTCAGTTGGGCGAGGCCGTGTCAGCCCAGATTCAGCCTGAGAGTGGGGTGCTGCCTGGCTTCAAACTCCCAAAATGACCTTGCCCTTCTCAGGCGGACTGTACTGGTGGGATACTGGGGGAGTGCACCTTCCTGGAGGTTCAGTCCCACAGCTGTGTGCTGCAAGATGCTAGTCCCCACCCCAGGAACATGCTGGAAAGCCCAGTTTCCCTGACTGTCCCCTGCCAGGTGGGGGCAGCAGCCAGGTCAGTCCCAAACTCAGCCCGAGGGCAAGACCCCACCTAGTGCCTTACTCACTGAATGGCATGTGGGACCTGTGACCAGAAAGGCTGGGGCTCCACCCAGCAGCGTGGGTGAGAAACTGGAAAGTGCTGTCTCACAGGTGGCCCACAGCAGGGTGGTGGAGACCTTCTCAGGGGCATGTTGGGGTGCCTGGGCTTTTCCATCTGTCCTTGAAGCTACATGGTGGCTGCAGGCACTCCTCCAGTTCAGTGGTATCAGGGTGGCTCAGGCTGCTCTAGGCTTGGGTACCTTTGGAGTCCCTTTCTAGAACAGCGAGTGCCTGTGCAGTCTCCAAGCAGTTCCTTAGGTATGCCCGAGACCTGGGCGGCCGAGATCGTACAAGTTCATCTTGACTGGTAGAGCCTAGGGACTTCTCTCTCTTACTGTTTCACTGCATCCAAGAACTTTTCCCGCCTTCTAGCCAGCCCCTGGCCAGGCAAGATGCCCTGAATCCTCTCTTGTACCTACTTTTAGTGCTTCTGGTCACTTCCTGGTGAGTTGGAGCAGTCTCTCCTAGATAATCTGTTTGAAATGTTGCAGTCTACTTACTATTCTGGTTCCTTTCCGTGGAGGAGGCACATACTGCCAGTGTCCAGTTGACCATCTTGATCCTTTCCAGGAAAATTCAGAGATAGTGATTTGGTCTTTGGGCTGGAGGTAGAGCAAGCTGTGAAGGGAAAATGGAGGTACTTGGTAATCCATTACCACTTGCGATCTTGTGTTGGGATGACCACTTGATATCCAAGTGGATATGTCTGATAGACAAATGTAAAGGAAGTCATATTGGAGTTAGTAATAATAGTGATGGCTGAAGTGATGAGGTTAGTCTGAGGACCAAAGCAGAAAGAGAATCACTTAGTTTTAGGCAGTGGACCTTGGAGGTAAGGTGAGTCAGAACTGGAATAATTTGTTAAGTGGAAGAGCAGGGTAGTGTAGTATTGTGCATTGAAGCATTGAGGAGTATATGTTATATTGTGGTTTTTGCAGTTTTTGACTGGGGCTGGGTTCGAACCCGCCACCTCTGGTATATGGGCCCTGCACCCTACTCCTTTGAGCCACAGGCGCTGCCCTATATGTTATATTGTGCTGTGAATAATATCAGAGGAAAATGAGAACCAAAGAGAGGATATTCATAACCTGTGAGAATGCAGGGTAACAATTGAGAATATCACAAATGAAGGATACAGTGGTATTTATAAATACCAAATGCTTTGAGGAGTAGTGACTCAGGAACATTGAGTGCCCACTAATTCTAACGTTAGTCTATTAGCTTAAAAATCTCTAGGGATAAATTGTAACTTTTCATTTATAGGGCCAGAGAGCAAATATTTTTGGCTCCCAGTGGTCAAGATGTAATAAGTACTCACCTTGCTTTAGCATGGTGATATGTAAACAAGTGGATAGTGGATGTGTTGTAGTCTAGAAAAACTTTATTTACAAAAACAACTAATGCACTATAGTTTGCCCATCCGTGAGCTAGAGGAACCTCTGCTTTTTGGCATTTTTTTCCCTGTATTATTTTGTTTTGCTTGATTTGTGATGTAAATTAACATTGGCTAACTTCCAGATAAAAATTATTAACTCTACATGTTAGTATTGAAGCTTCAAAAACCTAACCGGAATTTCTAGTCTGTGGATCTTGTAAAATTTAATAAACTTGACTAAGCACCCAATATTCCATGCCTTGAATTAAGAGGTGGTAAAACTGAAGTAGGTACATTTGCAACTTTGTCTCCTTAAATATATTGACTAGTTCAATATGGTATTAATTAACTTCTTAATTGTTTTACGTATTTTAAGAGCAATTTCCTTTTACTTTTTCAGTCTCGGAGAAATCTATGTGAAGAAGCTTTGTTAAAAATTAAAGGCGTTATTAGCTTTACTTTTCAAATGGCTGTTCAAAGATGTGTAGTGCGAATCCGTTCAGATTTGAAGGCAGAGGTTAGTATTTTAAATGACTGAATATTTGGGGGGTTATAGGTAAGCAGGTCAAGTATCGAAAGTACTTGAACAAGTATTTGAAATTGTTCCTGTTTATCCTGGCATAGGCTTTGGCATCAGCGATAGCATCGACCAAGGTTATGAAAGCGCAGCAAGTCGTGAAAAGTGAAAGTGGAGAAGAGGTGAGATTTACTCAGTTTTCTCAAACCTAACTCTGCCCCTTGATTGTTTCTTATGGCTGGTACATTGCCAGTACTTCTAAAACAACTGAGTTGCCAAATGTAAGAATGTGGTGTTTCTTGGTTAATGGTTAACCCTTTTAGAAATATGGTAAGATCTTTTGTGGATTTCAGAGTTTGCTCTTGGGAATAAAATTGTTCTTTCAGGACAGATATCTTATAGTTTTTATGTGGAAATAAACGATACATGTTTTCATTATGTTTATTTTTAAATACAGTGCAACCTCTGTAAGTTGACCACCCAAAGCACTGTTAACAAAATACTCAACATAAGGAACTAGTCCTACTGTCTTGATATGTACGTGTGGTGCATGTCCAGTCTATGGAAATTAGGTCAACTTAGGAGGTGGTCAGTGTAGGGAGATGGTCAACTACAGAGGCTTTTTTTTTTTTTTTTTGAGACAGAGCCTCAAGCTGTCATCCTGGATAGAGTGCCATGGTATCACAGCTCATAGCAACCTCCAATTCCTGGGCTCAAGTGAGTCCCTTGCCTCCGACTCCCAAGTAGCTGGGACTACAGGCGCCCGCCACAACGCCCGGCCATTTTTTGGTTGCAGCCGTCTTTGTTGTTTGGCAGGCCCAGGCTGGATTCAGACCCACCAGCTCAGGTGTATGTGGCTGGCGCCTTAGCCCATTGAGCCACAGGCGCTGAGCCGACTATAGAGGTTTTAACAAGTCTTCCTAACCTTAACAAGTCTTGCTAGTATAGAAAATAATTAGAAGTAACCATTCAGCAAGTGATTCAGGTGAAAATTCTTGCCTATTACTACTCTTCCCACTAGTTTTGTAGTAGGGAAAATAAATCTGTACACCTTGAGGTTGTTTGGGTCCCCACAGAAGGGAAATTTCATGACCTGCAGTGGCCATACACTTGGCTTTAGTTATCTTTACATTGATAGAGCTGTTCATTTGCTCCTAGGGCCTTAGCAGATTAACTTCAGAGTTCCCATTTATGCTCTACTTCTTCTCTGTGCTTATACAGTGCTCAGCAATTGGGCCCACTGTTATGTAAGAGGCAAATTTTCGAGGGAATAGAACCCCTGGGAATAAATGCAATTAGAATGAGGAGTAAAGTTGACCTTTAACTTATGACATATTATGTATCACATTAAGTTGATTTTGTAATAATGCTTAACTTGTTCTCTGTATCAGATGTTGGTCCCGTTCCAAGATACTCCTGTGGAAGTAGAACAGAACACAGAGCTGCCTGACTACCTGCCTGAGGATGAGAGTCCCTCAAAAGAGCAGGACAAAGCAGTGTCCCGTGTGGGCTCACACCCAGAGGGTGGGGCTAGCTGGCTGAGCACAGCTGCAAACTTTTTATCCAGATCTTTCTACTGGTGACTTCAATTTGGGGCTCAAGGACTGTGTGAACCAACAAGGGGCCAGCTTTCCATTGTTGTGGTGAACTGTCAAGTGCAATTTGCAATAAGTTATCATGAAAAGTTTTTAGATTACATGATTGCGTATGCTGCATTTTACATCTTATTGGACATTTTACCCCCCACTGAGTGGTAAAAAAGACAGAGGCTACGGGTAGAATTGCTTTGTTCATGAAGGTATTTTAGTTTTGTTTTCCTTCATTTAATTGCCTCACTTTTTAAACATGGGTCCAGTGTTAAAACCAAACATGTATGTGCAGCTTTACATTTTATTTTACATGAAGCACGTGATTAGGAAAACTTTTCTCCTCAAGCCTCAGGACCTATCTGAAGAGTTTTTTTGGTAGCTCAAATTGTGCATGGATTACTGAACGTTTTTCTCTGCTTTTCTTCATGAAAGATGCGAGCTTTCTAACTCTTTACTGAAAGTTGAAAACATTTCTCATTACCCCTCTTTTGTGCCTTTTTTTATTTTGCCAACCATGTTTATCGAAAGGATATTATTAATGACATATTGCAAATTAAAATATATTCATTTGAACATAGTAGTCCCCTAAAAATGCAACTCTACAAAAACTTAGCAGTCTTGATTGTTATAATTTTAGTAAGATTAACACAAAATCATTTGAGAAGGATTTTGGAGAGTATTTGAATGTGACCAAATGTGGTTCTATTTCGTTACTGTTGACTTTGGTTTATATCAACTCCAGAGAGTTGATTCCACCACAATATTGCGAGCAACTGTCAATGGTCTCTAGGCCTTACTTTATGATTACACACTATTTTCTTCTAGAAAAAAAAATTGTAGTAAAAACTGACAGACTTGAAAAAACAAAAAAATTGAATGCCTGTAATGCCATAGTACCACTTTGGGGGAGTCTAATTTTAAAACATGAATTGTTTGGCAGAAGCCTATTCAGTAGGTGTTTCTTTGTATTATCTTTTATGAATAATTATTAAAATGCTGCAGTTGTATTGGATAAAAAAGACCCATATTATTGCTTATAAAGAAATAAAGCCAGCATTGGTCGCTTAATCTTGTTTCTCATGTCCAACCAGAAAATAAGAACTTCAGTGAAGGTAAGATTAAATAAATATATTTACATATATATATATTTTTTGGTAGGTAATGTATGTAATGCTTGATTCAAGTTCTGAAATATTTGATAACTAAAATTTTCTTTTTAGAAATTCAGCTAAATCCAGATACATTTTAATGTTAATATGACTAAAAACTAATAGGAAAAAACTGAAATTCCTTTGTCACCAACATGTAGAGCTGCTATTTTACTACTAGGAGAATGTGAAGTGAAAATTGGATCCTGAAGGTTTTCCTTGCATTTTCATCAACTCTCTTTTAGAGAAAATTGTAAGTGTCCACTGTCATTAGAAAAAAAGTAATTATAAATTTATCATCATCAGTAAGTCTTGAGTTCACCAACATTGTGACCTTCTGGAGGGAGAGTTATTGAGGATATTGAGGTGATATTCCCTGTGTTTAGTCTCAGGTTCAGAGGACACGCACAAGCTGAAAATAGAAGCTTTCAGAGCTCGTATTGCTCTAAATGCATAATACTATACAACTTGCTGCCAGAGCCAGAGTGTTGAACAAAGAAAAAACCACCTCCTTTCCATAGCCCTTAAAGCAAAGTTTACTGTTCTGTTCTAACAAGAGTGTATTTTATTTTACCTTGCCACACATCTGCTTATTTAAAAAACTATGTCCCTTCGGCAGTAATGGTTCAGTACCAGTAGGTATTACAGCTTGACGTTTGTGTGTCCTAGGTATCTTTTATTCCAGGTCATATAGAGAAGTTAAGTCAACTGTAACAGCACTTTTTGAAATATATTGTAAAGTAATAATGGTAACATAATTAAAATTGAATGGATATTACATTCTTGTGGTATAAGTATTATTGATTACTCTTTAGCCTGCTTGTACACACACTGCCTGGCACACTTTCCCAGTTCCCTGCATTGTGTTACCTGACTGATCCCGATGCATCCTCCATTCAGGTCTGTGTGTCTGTCTGTCTTTTTTTATTGTTTTTTAGAGACAGAGTTGCATTTTGTCGCCCTCAGTAGAGTGCTGTGGCGTCACGGCTCACAGCAACCTCCAGCTCTTGGGCTTAGGCGATTCTCTTGCTTCAGCCTCCTGAGTAGCTGGGACTACAGGTGCCTGTCACAACACCTGGCTACTTTTTTGGTTGCAGTTTGGCTGGAGCCGGGTTAGAACCCTCCACCCTCAGTTTATGGGGCTGGCGCCCTACTCACTGAGCCACAGGTGCCCCCCCAGTTCAGGTCTTTCTGAGACCACAAGTGCCTCTCCCCAGGATTAGACCAACTGCTCCTGTACATATATTCATTGTAGCATTTTATCACTTTATGTTAAAATTTTATATTTACCAATGTCTCTTCCCTACTAAGCTCTTTGAGAATAATGAGTCTTTTTTAAAAATTCTGTCTTTAGTTGACACATAATAAATGTACATACATGTGGGCTACAGTGGAATGTGAAAGGGTCTTCTCGTTAACTTTGTGACTGTACCTGGCTAGTAATAAATGCTCAAATGTTTTCTGGGGGTGGGGGCGGATAGACAAAGATTTAAAAGAAAAACAGTAAAAATAAATGAAGTGTAAGTTGGGCAAAAAGAATAATGTCAAGTCATACGTGTATATGGGCATGATTGTTTCTGATGGTTAATATTTAGCAAAAGACTTCACTTTGTAATTTGATATTTTTCAAAGATGGAAAGGGAATGATGCTTGTTCTTTTGATGAAGTTAGGATTAACTTATCCCAATTCTTATAGAATTGTTACAGGAGAATATATACATACACATATATGTATGTATGTATTGTTTTTATTTTCTGTCTTATAATTTACTAGTTCTGTGGTCCTAGCCAATAATTTAATCTTTAAACTTTTCTTTATTAGTAATGTAGAGATAATTTCTATACTTTATGGGATCATTATTAGGATCCAGATGAGTCATGAGTGCTTTAAAAACTAAAACTACCACTGTATGATGGAATTACTGTTGCTAGAAGTTTGATGTGACTTTCTTCTTACCCTTATTCTCAAGTGATACACTATTCTTTTCTAATCATGCTTTATCTGACTCCTTATCTTTCCACATACAATCAGAGAGGTATTTTGAGGCTTAATCGTCAACTTTTAAAATTTTATCTACATTTTCTCTCTTGAAGAATTTCTCTGTTGTCAGGATTTCAATGACCTTTTTGTAGATAACTCTAAATCTCCACTCTATTGTTACCTTTGACAGCTCTCCTGTCCTATGCAGTACCTGTCAAATGTAGAGTCTGAATTTTTATTTCGAATAGAATACCAGGCTCACGGTAGGCACACAATTAACAAAAACTAATTGTGTGCCAGGCACTATGCCAATTGCTATACAAATATTTGCTCATTTAATCCTTAACAACTATTTGGTAGTTACTCTTGTTATTAAATCACCATTTTACAGAAGGGGAAAAATGAATCGGGTTAAGTCACCTAGTGCCAGGTCACAGACCCAGTGAGTGGTAAAGCCAGGACTCAAACCCAGGCAAGTCCAGCTCCTGAATCTCTACATTCTTACTAGGCAGCCTGCACTTTATGTCCCACTGCCAGTACCTTTCAGGTCTACCACCACCATTCTAGTACTTACCCTTTGATTTACACCAGGTTAGGTGATTTGACTTGAATACCTGTTAGCAATAAAAAACTCAGTGGCTAGATACTAGAGGTTGGGAATATGAAAGCAGTAAGCCTGGGCAGGCAGCAATGTAGAAACTCATGGAAAGCCTCTGGCCTGTCAGAGAGGAAACCACATCTTTCTCACATGGATTGTTGTTGGCTTTGGGGAATACAGACTTGTGGACTTTGTGGCTCTTCCAGATTTGGAAAACACTACTTGAGCCTCATAAAACATGTCTGTCAAACAATTTGGCTACTCTTATTTTTATAATAGAATAGCCCCGTTCTAATTTATCAGTTGAATCTTAATAATTTAATCATTTTCTGTTCTAATATTGAAGGTCTGTGGATTAAATTTTGAATAGCTTTGTCTGGCATCAAAAATGCCCTGAGATGTTGGACACAGTGGCTCATGCCTGTCATCCCAGTGCTTTGGGAGGCCCACCCAGGAGTTTGAGAGCAGCCTGGGCAACACAGCAAGACCTTGCCTCTAAAAAAGTTTTTTGTTTTTTTTAAGGAAACAAGGTCTTGCTCTGTTACCCAGGCTGGAGTACAGTGCTGCACCCCTAGCTCACTGTAACCTCAGACTCCTGGACTCAAATGATCCTCTTGCTTTAGTCTCCCAAGTAGCAGGGACTACAGGTATGTGCCACCATGCTCAGCTAATTTTCAGTTTTTTGTAGAAATGAAGTCTCACTATGTTGCCCAGGATGTTACTTCTGGGCTCGAGCCATCTTTCTACTCTGGCCTCTCTAAGTGCTTGAATTATTGACAATGGGATTACAGATGTGAGCCACCATGCCAAGTCTTCTACCAAAAAAATATTTTTAATTGGCCAGGCATGGTAGTGTGTGCCTGTAGTCCTAGCGATTCAGGAGGCTGAGGCTAGAGGATCACTAGAACCCAGGAGCTTGAATTTATAGTAAGCTATGATCACACCGCTGGGCTTTAGACTCGGTGACAGAGCCCTGCCTCTTAAAAGAACAAAAAAAAGATGCCCTGAGCCTCCATCTTAGTTATTCATACGTTCTACAAGCATTAGTGCAGACTTTGTGTATGTAAGGCACAGTTTTATGTCTCAATGTTATAAAAGTCTGCTTTGGCTCGGCGCCTGTGGCTCAAGTGGCTAGGGCACCAGCCACATGCACCTGAGCTGGCATGTTTGAATCCAGCCCGGGCCCACTAAACAACAATGACGGCTGCAACCAAAAAATAGCATTATGGCGAGTGCCTATAGTCCCAGCTACTTGGGAGGCAGAGGCAGGAGAATCACTTGAGCCCAGGAGTTGGAGGTTGCTGTGAGCTGTGATGCCAGAGCACTCTATCCAGGAGACAGCTTGAGGCTCTGTCTCAAAAAAAAAACAGAAGTCGGCTTTCTTTAGCTTTTTTTCTTTCTTTCTTTCTTCTTCTTCTTCTTTTTTTTTTTTTTTTTTTAGAGACAGAGTCTCACTTTGTTGCCCTCGGTAGAGTGCCTTGGCATCACAGCTCACAGCAACCTCCAACTCTTGGGCTTAGGCTCAAATGATCCTCTTGCCTCAGCCTTCGAGTAGCTGAGACTACAGGCGCCTGCCACAATGCCCAGCTATTTATTTATTTATTTATTAAGTCATAGCCAGCTGTTTTTTTAATAGGCATTTTGGCTGGGGTTGGGTTCAAACCCGCCACCCTCGGTATATGGGGTTGGCGCCCTATTTAGCCTTTCTATTGTAGCTTAATATGCTCTTTAGACCTTTGCTTGTATTCTTATCTAGAATTTCCCCCTTTACACTTTCATCTCCATCAGAATATTTTATTATGAAAATAAACAAGATCAGTGTGTTACAGAAATACACAGAAACAACAGCACAGCCACTTGTCTCATCACACAGCACAGACAATGTAGGTAACATTGAAGAGTTTGGCTCTTTTTTTTTGAGACTGAGCCTCAAGCTGTCGCCCTGGGTAGAGTGCTGTGACATCACAGCTCACAGCAACCTCCAACTCCTGGGTTCAAGTGAGTCTCCTGCCTCCGCCTCCCAAGTAGCTGGGACTACAGGCGCCCGCCACAACGCCCGGCTATTTTTTGGTTGCAGCCGTCATTGTTTGGCAGGGCTGGGCTGGATTCGGACCCTCCAGCTCAGGTGTATGTGGCTGGGGCCTTAGCTGCTTGAGCCACAGGTGACAAGCCAAGTTTGGCTCATTTTATTCTCATTTGTGTAATTTTTTTTTGCATTGGGAAGAAGTGTGTATTTTAACTCTGTAACGTTAAAAATAGGCATCTCCTCTCTTTTGAACCTTAGTCACTGGTTCCTCTCTTTAAGGATGCCCATTGTTACTAATTTTGTGTGCACATCAGAGATGTTCTATAAATTATCTCCTCCACATTTTTGCTTAACTTTATAAATTCCTCTCCTCTTCACAACTTTATAGAATTATGCTATTAATGTTCCAAAATTTATACTTAATGTTTTGTTGTAATCTTGTGCTCTTACAAATGGTACTATATAAGTGATCTGTAGGACGGATTCCTAGATGGGGAATTGTTGGGTCAAAGGCTGTAAACATTCTTAATTTTGATAGTTCCTGTCTCCTTAGAGAGTATTTCACTTTCCATTGTCATTAGCAAGGTGTGAGAATTCCTAGTTCCCCTCCGTCTCTCTCTTTATTATCCCATAGTTAGCCTGTTGCCATCTTAAAAAAAAGGCATCTCTTATGCATGGGAGTGTGCTTTTTATATATTTAAGAGCTTTTTGAATTTTTTTTTCTGTGAACATTTTTTCATTTTGAGGGTAAGGGTTGTTGGTTTTTCTTATGGATTTATAGAAGCTCTTTAACATACTGAAGTGATTTGCCCTTTTCTTTAATGCAAATATTTGCAACTCACATCATGTATCATGTAACAATACTTCCTGCTGCTTCCTATACAAATGCATACCTCTGATCGTTTGTTTGTTTGTTTGTTTGTTTTCACCCCATAATTCCTTCCTCTTAACTGCCATGGTATTTACTCTTGGCTGGGAACTGTCCTTATAGCCCTTTACTTTCCATAATATATTTCTTACAGAGATGAAGAGATCCAGAAGGGGTGGGAATGTTTCTTAACGTTTTCTTAGTATTTTCCACAGTACGCATGTAGTATATTTTTGTGTTTGCCTAGAATTTGGGACATGTTTACTGAATGAGTTATTATGGTGAAACAATTATACGTGTATTTTTGTGTTGCAGGGATAGGTATTTGGTGTTCTGGTTCTACTGTTCTTTCTGTACTTTATAATTATTACACGTCTGGATTATTGCTTCTATCTCAATAGCTTTGTGTGAGCACCTGTGTTCCAGGTTCTGTACTAGATCTTTTACTTGTGTTATCTCTTTCAGTCATCAATCACAGTGGTCCAACGAGCCAGGCTTTTTCTTTCTTTCTTTTTTTTTTTTTTTAAATAGCGTTTCACCATGTCATTCTCTGTAGAATGCTGTGGCATCACACCTCACAGCAACCTCTAACTCTTGGCCTTGAGCAATTCTCTAGCTTTAGCCTCCCAAGTAGCTGGGACTACAGGTGCCTGCCACAATGCCCGGCTATTTTTTTGTTGTGGTTGTCCTTGTTGTTTAGCTGGCCTGGGCCAGGTTTAAACCTGCCAGCCCTTGTGTATGCAACCTGCACCCTAACCACTGAGCTATGGGCACTGAGCCCGGCTGGGCTTTTTCTTACCCATTTTAGAGAGGAAACTGAAGCTTAGAAATAAAGTAGCTAAATTTAAATACAACTAATAAGTGGCAGAGCTGAGGTCTTTTTTAGTGACCTTTTAGTGTATTGCCCAAATAATGACATATTTTCTACTTTTCTGCTCATAAACCTTTAGAGACCTATTGTGTTAAATCTAAATTCTTATGTTTTGGGGATTCTATATAACCTGCCCTATTCTCCTAGTAATTAACCTGATGCTCTTATTTTTTTTTTTTTAGGGTAATCTTTAGATTTTAGTAGATACTTTGTGTACTTGAGAATTCATTCATCTAGAATAATTGTTTTTTTCCCTCAGCTCACCAAATTTTATCTGTTCAAGAACTGGCTATGCCATGAAGCCATCCCTGTCCATTTTGGCCCTTTGTGACCTGTTTTCACAGTCCTTTAAACTTTTTCAGTACTTAAACAATCTGCTGACATTTAACTGTGAGTTGAATCATTTGTGTCTTTGTTCCTGCTCATTTTGTGGATCCTGTCTGCAGAGACCACTTTCAAACCCTATGCTTCAGCTTTTGCTATGTCCCCTTCCTTTTTAAGCCCAAATTAAAACCTAACCTTAAGCTTCCTCATTAGTGTGGCTTCTGAGATTATTCTGTATTTCCTAATGTAAGAAGTTCAGCTACTATTAAGTATTTAGGTGTTAATAAAGTGCTTTATCAGCTAAGTGCTTTGTCTAGCAACCTTGAGGTCTGGGGTTGGGGGCTTCACATAATGGAAAACCTGAAGCATGAGTTGGTAACTTGCCTAAGGCGAGACTACTCAGGATACAGGGTAGAGAGCGGATCTGGGGCTACCAAGTTCACAGATCTTAACCCACGTGCAGTACCGGAGCGATACTAGATTGGACTTAGATAAGTAGCAGTTGATGTACAGAGAGGTGACATGTTTGGGAGTTTTTTTAAAGGCAGTGTCACAGAAGAATGAGGCGATCTGTCTTGAGAGGAGCGTCTCCGGGTTCTCAGGAGGTGCACTGATGGTCTTGTTGTACACTGAGCCAGGAGACCCTGGAAGAATAGGATTGTGGCGAGGATGATAATAGGCATCCAGGGACATGAGTTTTATGATAGGAGAGAAACTGAAAACTTAATGTTGCTGACATGGCCCCGGGAGAGAAAGAAGATACAGAAAAGAGAACTTTTATATAGAATGAGGTTCAGAGCTAAATGGATTCCAGGGTAGGGTGGAGAGTCTGGCCTTTGACAGGTGAACTCCTCAGAGTCCCTTCCTACAGGTGAAAGAAGACTTTCTGGAAAGACCACTGATGAGATTTCTTGCATTCTTAAATCCATTATTGAATTTCTTATGTCACTATCTTTAAATTCCTAGTGAATTAAGAAGGAACGTTGAATTGGTTTTATCTTAAAGCTATTTAAAATTAGCCACAGTGAGAACGTATTCAGTCTTTTTTTTTTTTTTTTTTTTGAGACAGAGTTTCACTTGGTCACCCTCAGAGTGCTGTGGCGTCTTAGCTCACAGCAACCACAGCCTCCCAAGTAGCTGGGATTACAGGCACCTGCCATAATGCCCAGCAATTTTTTTTAGAGACAAGGTCTTGCTCTTTCTCAGGCTGGTCTCGAACCCGTGAGCTCAGGCAATCCACCTGCCTTGGCCTCCCAAGTGCTGGGATTACAGGCGTAAGCCATGATGCTTGGTTTTAGTCCTAATATTTTTCATATTAGCATGAATGAGGTACTTTCCATGAAAGATCTTTAAACTCCTAGATTGTCATCTGCTTTCTCTGATCTTTCCTGTTGTGTAGTTCTGTGGGTTTCAGCCCTATCTGCCCATTAGAATTAGCTGTGTGCTTCTAGTAAAGAGCAGACTTGGGAGGCTAAGGCAAGAGAATCGCCTAAGCCCAAGAGCTGGAGGTTGCTGTGAGCTGTGACTGCACAGCGCTCTACCAAGGGTGATAAAGTGAGACTCTGTCTTTACATAAAAAAAAAAAAAAGAGCATTGTCTGTATCACCCACTCCAAACAATTCAGCCAGTGTCTGTGGGGATGGAGCAGCAATATGGGTATTTTGTAACCATTAACCATGTTGAAGTGATGGTAATACACAGCCTCTAATGAAAACCCTGTAACTTAGTTCTTGCACTTCTAAGGTCTAAAGACTTTGAAATCTATTTACCTTAGGTTTTTGCTCAGTTTTGCTCTTTCCTCCATCCAGCTGGTTTCAGAAACTATACAAGTCATAATTTAGAACAAAAACTTGTATATGAACCTCTGCTTGTTAGTTGGATGTCTTTGTTACATACTCACCTTTGTATAGTTTTTGAAGTGCTTATTTTGTCCTTGTGCCTGTGTCTGATGTTTTTCATGTCGTGTCAGGAGACAACAGTGCAATCTAGTTGATAGATAGTTTTCCTAAATTTGAAAATTTTTTTTTTTTTTGGTAGAGATGGAGTCTTGCTATTTGGCCAGGCTGGTCTCAAACTCCTGGCCTCAAGTAACCCTCCTGCCTTAGCCTCCTAGGTGCTAGAATTACATACGTTGAGTCACTGCACCTGGCTCAGAATTATTGGTTTTCTTTGAGTGCCTCTGGGAAGGTTTGGGGAGGGCTCTCTAAGTTCCTCTGTTTTTGAGCTGCCACTTTTGCAGCTTTTTTTTTTTTTTTGAGACAGAGCCTCAAGCTGTCACCCTGGATAGGGTGCCTTTGGCATCACAGCTCACAGCAACCTCCAATTCCTGGGGTCAAGCGAGTCTCCTGCCTCCGCCTCCCAAGTAGCTGGGACTACAGGCGCCCACCACAACGCCTGGCCTTTTTTTTTTTTTTTTTTTTAGTTTTAGCTGTCATTTTTCGGCAGGCCGGGTTAGATTCGAACCCGCCAACTCAGGTGCACGTGGCTGGCGCCTTAGCCGCTTGAGCCACAGGCGCCGCCCTGAATTTGAAATTTTTTAACCTTGAATTCTCCTTTATTTTTTACTTTGTGTTTTGTTTTTTTTTTCCCCCGGCCGGGGCTGAGTTTGAACCCACCACCTCCGGCATATGGGGCTGGTGCCCTGCTCCTTTGAGCCACAGGCATCGCCCAATTCTCCTTTATTTTAGCTCCAACTAGATTTACCTATTCTAAAAGAAGTGGTTTGACAACACATGGACAACCCAAAATGGTTATGTTCTCTATGTATCCAGAATTTAGACCAGGGTCAGAGTAAAAAGATATTTAAAAGGCAAGAATATAGTTTAAAAATTTCTCAAGGAACACTGGGCAGAATGTTTAAATAACCAAATACTTAACAAAATGAATATTAAAAATTATCACTAACCAATCAAAAGGCATAAATATAAGTGTCTTAGGATGAAGAAGCCACTGACAGTTGTAATAAGCTTATATTGTTATTTGGTATCTTGTAAATTACCGCCCCTATGATTACTTTAACAATTGTGTTGATCTTCGGTGAGTGTCACATGTTTCCTGTACATTTATACATTCTCCAGATGAGAAATACTAATTCAAAATGCTAGAAGCAAAAATGTTATCAGTAGGAAAGCAGCTATTTTATATGACTCTTCACCTATTTCTAAAGGAACGCAGAGGATGCTTTTTTATAGGTGTTTTTGTTCCTGTGTAATATTTAGCACTTACTATAGAGGAATGTTGTTGACTGCTTAATTTCAAATGCCTACATTTTCAAAACAATCTAGACATATCATTGACCATAAAATGGAAATAGCAACCATTCAAAATAGTTGCACATTTATTGAGTCATTCACTCTACAGAGGTAATCTCATTATTAAAGTAAATATAGCCAGTTTGCATGCATATGTAGATGCAAGTATCTACATGTATAATGTACATTACAATTTGTAACTATCAAATGTAAGAGTATAATGGCTATTTGGTTTATTTTCAATACCACCTGATATAAAGCAAAGATTATATGACTGCTTTCTAAGGAATGGTTTCAATTTCAACTGAAGATATGAAAGGTTTTAATGAAAATTTCCTTTTTTTTTAAGCATATGAACTCTTAAGGAAAAAGTAAGAAAACAGATTGGTCCTATGCCCACTTTTTAAATCTCAGATTCACATGGGTTTTAATAGTTGCTTCTGCACAGCCTTATTCAGTTAAGGCTTTCTGGTTTGTTGTTCTTATAATTGTGTAAGAGCTTTGCAGTTCATAAAAATTGTCTAAAAGTAAGTCAAAACTAGTATATAAATGTTTATGCTCTACAAAATCAATAACATTAATAAACCTGAGTCAATTTACAGAAAAATCTTGCATGATATGTGAATTTTATATGTTATTCTTTCAAGTTAAAAGGAGACCCATCTCTGACCGCAGGCAGTGGTTCATGCCTGTGATCCTAGCACTCTGAGATGTGGAGGTGCGTGGATTGCTGGTGCTCAGGTGTTTGAGACCAGCCTGAGCAAGAGTGAGAGCCTGTCTTTACTAAAAATAGAAAAACTATTCTGGCATTGTGATGCATGCCTGTAGTCCCAGCTATTGTAGAGGCTGAGGTGAGATCTTCTGAGCCCAAGAGTTTGAGGTTGCTGTGAGCTATGATGATGCCATGGCACTCTGTCCCAGGGCAACAGAGTGAGACTCTGTCTCAAAAAAAAAACAAACCAAGGAGACCCATCTCTTGTGGGGTGGTTGGGGACATGGTAAGAAGATATAGAGGTTATTTCCTGGGCCAGGCACAGTGGCTCACACCTTTAATCCTAGCACTCTGGAGGCCCAGGTGGGTGGATCACTTGAGCTTAGGAGTCCAGACCCCATCTCTACTAAAAATAGAAAAACTAGCTGGGTGTTTTGGTGGGCACCTGTGATCCCCGTTACCCGGGAGGCTGAGCCAGGGGAATCACTTGAGCCCAGGAGTTTGAGGTTCCTGTGAGCTGGGCTGATTCTGTGGCATTCTAGCCTGGGCAATAGAGTAAAACTCTATCTCAAAAAAAAAAAAAAAAAAAAGTATATTTCCTGAGTTTGGCATTGACTCAGACTCTTCTTTTTCTTTTCTTTTCTTTTCTTTCTTTTTTTTTTTTGAGACAGAGTCTTACTATGTTGCCCTCAGTAGAGTGCTATGGCGTCACAGCTCACAGCAACCTCCAATTCTTGGGCTTACACCATTCTCTTGCCTCAGCCTCCCAAGTAGCTGGGACTATAGGCGCCTGCCACAAAACCCAGCTATTTTTTGTTGCAGTTGTCATTATTGTTTTAGGTGGCCCGGGCCAGGTTCAAACCCGCCAGCCTCAGTGTATGTGGCTGGTGCTATAACCACTGCTACAGGCACCGAGTCAAACACTTCTTTAAAAGTGAACACTGTTATTTACTTGAATAAACAATGTTCATTCTTTAGCTGTATAATAAAGTCAGCAAGTCAAATTATGGCTAGTTATAGAAAAAATTCCCAGCTAAAATCTTACACTGAATATTCAATATCTACTATACTAAAAACCTGATTCAAAGAACTGATTATCTGTCATGTGCAGTGGCTCACTCTTGTGATCCTAGCATTCTGGGAGGCCAAGGTGGGTTGATTGCCTGAGTTCACAGGTTTGAGACCAGCCTGAGCAAGAGCAAGATCCCGTCTCTAAAAATAGCCAGGCATTGTGGTGGGTGTGTAGTCCCAGTTACTCTGGAGGCTTGAGTACAAGAGTTCAAGATTTCTATGAGCAATGATGCCAGGCACTCTACCAGGGCAACATAGTGAGTCTCCGTCTCAAAAAAAAAAAAAAGAGGTTTATCTTGAGCCAAGTATGTGTGACCATGGTCAGAGAGCCAGACAAATGACTAGAATACCTACAGTTTTTTTTCTTGGTAGAACTTTTTGAGTTTGAAAGGAATAACTAAAACTGAATTTCGATTCCTGATCTATGTTATATATTTAATATGCAGTGTATAAAAATGATTAACAGAAAATAACTTAAAATGATAACTGGGAACTAAATAAACTGCTAAGATAAATAAATTAGGTAAATTAGGTAAATGGGACAAAATGCTTACAAATTTCATATAATTTAGAATCTTAATGTTTCATTAAATTACATATAAGACATTCATTATAAAAGCTACTGCTTTGTGTACATTGATTTTGTAGCCTGAGACTTTGCTGAATTTATTTACTGGTTACAAGAGTTTTTTGATTGAATCTTTGAAGTTTTCTAGATAAAAGATTTAATTGTCAGGAAAGAGTGACAATTTGATCTCTTCTTTCCACTTTTGGATCCCCTTGATTTCTTTCTCTTGCCTGATTGTTCTGGTGAGGACTTCTAGCACTGTGTTGAATAAAAGTGATGAAACTTTGGTTTCAGTTGTAAGTGGGAATGCTTTCAATTTTCCCCCATTCACTATGGTGTTGGCTGTAGGCTTGTCATATATAGCCTTTATAATTTTGAGGTATGTCCCATCTTTACTCATTTTGTTGAGTGTTCTTATCATGAAAGGGTGCTGCATTTTGTCAAATACTTTCTCTGCTTCAATTGAAAGGATCATATGGCTTTGTTTTTGCATCTATTTGTGTGGTGAGTTACATTTATAGATTTGCATATGTTGAACCATCCTTGCATCTCTGGGATGAAGCCCACTTAGTTGTGAATTATTTTTTGATGTGAAGCTGAATTTGGTTTGCTAAGTTTTTTTTTTTCTTTTTTTTTTTGAGAATTTTTGCATCTATATTCATAGGGCATTATTGGCCTGTAGTTTTCTTTTTCAATTATGTCCTTTCCTGGCTTTGGTATCAAGGTGATACAGACTTTCTAGAACAAGTTGGGAAGGAGTCCTCCCTTCTCAATATTATGAAATAATTTCTGCAGTGTAGGTACAAGTTCTTATTTGTAGGTTTGGTAACATTCAGGTATACAACCGGCCAGTCTGGGAGTTTTTTTTAATTGGAAGACATTTGTTTGTTTGCTTGTTTGAGATAGAGTCTCACTCTGTTGCCTGGGGTAGAGTGACAGGGCATCATTATAGCTCACAGCAGCCTCAAACTCTTGGGCTCAAGAGATCCTCTTGACTCAGCCTCCCAAGTAGCTGGGACTACATGCCTCTGCCACCACACCAAGCTGGTTTTCCTATTTTGTAGTAGAAACAGGGTCTCACTGTTGCTCAGGCTGATCTTGAACTCCTGAGCTTAAGCAATCCACCTGCCTTGGCCTACCTAAGGAGGTTGTATATTTCCAAGAATGTGTCTATTTCCTCACGGTTTCAAGTATTTAAGCATGGAGATTTTTATAATATTCTGAGATGATGTTTTGTATTTCCATGATATTGTTTGTGATTTTTCCTTTTTCATTTTTAATTGAATTTGTTAGAGTCCTTTCTTTTCTGTTTTAGGTAGAAGGGGAGGGAAGGAGTGGGGTAAATTCACACATAACCAGTGCAATGCTCATATTTTGGGTGAAGGGTACATTTGTAACCTTGACTTAAAACGTATGAATGCAAATTATGTAACAAAAATGTGTGTATCCCTGTAATATTCTGAAATAATTAAAAAAGAACATTCATTAAATGACTGGATCATTTCCAATTTACAAAATATCATAAAATGGTTCTATCTATAAGATAATGATATGTAACAGTGATGAAAATTAGAAATATGTTACCCTCAAATATGGGCATTTTGATATACTAAAGAACCTTTAAGGTCTCTCTGACCTTCCCCTCCTGTAACCCATTTTGGTAAAAGAGAGAAAGAAAACAAAGAGGGACAGATAAGTAGGAAAGAGAGAGGTATAAAAGAAGCTATGAATATAAAAATATATTTTTGCTGGGCGGCGCCTGTGGCTCAAAGGAGTAGGGCACCTGCCCCATATGCCGGAGGTGGTGGGTACAAACCCAGCCCTGGCCATAAACTCAAAAAAAAAAAAAAAAAAAAAAAAACAAAACAAAACAAAACAAAAATATATTTTTGCTGAGAAAGCTTAAACAGGAGAATAATATTGAATGGGAGGCTGGACGTGGTGGCTAACACCTGTAATCCTAGCAATTTGGAAGTGAGTAACCCTAGTTGAGATGGAAGGATCCCTCGAACCCAGGCGTTTGAGGTTGCAGTGAGCTGTGATGATGCCATTTGCACTACAGCCCAGACAACAGAACAAGACTCTGTCTTAAAAAAAAAAAAAAAAATTATATATAGATAGATATAAGTAAATAAATAAATATTTATTAGAGAGCGCTCACGCACACACAGCGGTTCTCAACCTGTGGATTGTGACTTACAGGAACTGTATTAAAGGGCCATGGCATCAGGAAGGTTGAGAACCACTGAGATATATATACACACACACATATATATATAGAAAGAGAGAGAGGAAGGAAGGAAAGGAGAAAGAAAAGAAAGAATCCTATATGGTACATTTTTGTTCTAAAATAAAATAATGGGTTATTTTAGAAATAGGAAATTTAGGATAAAATAAAAAGCTTAAGCATGTTGTAGATGGTATATTCAAGTTGAGACATAGTTCACAGAAGGGGATTTATGAAGGAATTTGTATGTGATCAAGTTGGCTACAATTAAAAAGGAAAATTTTTGGTTAAAATAACATAGTTTTTAAGTATATTAATTTGCTTTTAATGAAATTGCATGATTATATAACCTGTTTTCCATTTTAAATTAAATATATTATCAGATATATCTTAAAGATTAAAGATATTAATTAAAGATATTATCAGTTATATCAACTTCTCCTATGTTTTCTTTTCTTCTTCTATGTTTTACTGATTTTAACCTTCTTACCTGTTTAAAAGGCTGGGACGGCAACTCTCACCTTCAACTTTTCAGCAGCTCCTGTAATTTTCTTTCCTTCTGTTCTAAGTCTGTTGTAATGGCCTAATATTAGAATGTTTAATCTTAAAGGTTTAAGAAAATATTGTTTTCTTTCAGTGTAAGTTAAAGCTATATTCTGGGCCTTTTTTGATATGTCTACATTATTTAATATGGTCAGAAAACCTTCTGCTGTTTGTAGGATTAATTTTCTTCTTCTATTCAAGGTACTAGCTTTTCTCACTTACATTCTTCTATAAGATATTGTACACTCATGCCTCTGGACACACTCTTGCTGTGTCTGATTAATTCAAGTACTTTTTCATCAGGGTTAGCTTCTAAATGATCTAATTGGGGTTCCTGTAAAAAAACAAACAAAACAATCACACTAGAGAAGGTTTTTCTTTACACTTTGGGGAACTGGCCTAAAAGAAACAAAGATTTACATTTTATCAATACAATCCTTGTGAGGAACTAGAAAAACTAAACTTTAAAAGGGTTAAGGTATACACTCTATAACTACCTGTATTGCCTTTAAAGTCTTTTGATGCCTATCACTCTTGGTTAATTGTAATTCTATTTTGAACACCTGTTTCAAACCTTTACTATTTGACATATTTTTCAAAAACAAAATTCTAAAGTTAGCCTTTTTAACTTCAAAGTAGCTTTTAATAACAGCGCCACTGAAAGTCCAAAAGAGACATATACTTTTTTGGTATGTTAAAGCCATGCAGAAAGCATTGCTAAATATAAAATAGTGTTTAACTTTCTTTCTTTTTTTTTTTTCTTTTTGAGACAGAATCTCACTATGTCACCCTTGGTAAAGTGATGTGGTGTTACAGCTCACAGCAACCTGAAACTCTTGGGCTTAAGAGATCCTCTTGCCTCAGCCTCCCAAGTAGCTGGGACTACAGGCGCCCGCCACAACGCCCAGCTGTTTTTCTGTTGCAGTTGTCATTGTTGCTTAGCTGGCCCTGGCTGGGTTCGAACCCACCAGCCTTGGTGCATGTGGCTGGCGCAGTAACCAGCTCCAGAACCACTGTGCTATGGGCACTGAGCCAAGTGTTTAACTTTCTTTGTGTTATATGTATATAACCAGATTATGAATACCTGTTCCAAAATTGCATGAGAGTCCTAAAATTCTAATATATCTTGTTATGTTATCAATAATAATTACAATTATTATTCTAACTTACCATATATCATAAAAATAAACAAATCTTTGCATCTTTAAGCCTGGATATTCCAGGACTTTTATCATCCATAGACTATTATTTTACTTTGATTCTTCTCAAACAACAGTTTATAATCAGCTAAGTCATGGAAAGAACAAAAAATATTTTTTATGACTTTTTACTTAAAATATTAGTGATTCTTTTCACTTTGTTTTCCAGAGTCAGAAAACATTTTAAGTAAATAGCAAAGTTGACCTGATATATCCAGAATTTAAAAACTATTCAATCCTGCTGTTCTCCACTGCCAACGCTCCGCTGCTAAATCTACAGATATCTTCCCTCCAGGCCTATGGAAGAGCTGGTATGTCAGATTGTAAGGGAGAGAATTAATTCATACCCTACAGATAAAGTATAGACACATAGATGCCTAAACAGCTGGCAAAATGTGAGGCATTGCCTTTTTGGGCCAAACCAATATGCCCCCTTCCATATATTGATTTATGACTTTATGTGTAATTCCTCTTTCCTTGAAATGCATAAAAGCAACTAATAACCCAACCATGGGAGACCATTTGCTCAAGGCTTCTTGGGTGTCGCTCTCTGGGCAGTGGTTGCACTTATTCAGTTCAGAATAAACCTCTTTAAATTATTTTACAGAGTTTAGATTCTTTTTTTTTTTGAGACAGAGCCTCAAGCTGTCGCCCTGGGTAGAGTGCTGTGGCATCACAGCTCACAGCAACCTCCAACTCCTGGGTTTAAGCAATTCTCCTGCCTCAGCTTCCCAAGTAGCTGGGACTACAGGCGCCTGCCACAAAACCCAACTATTTTTTGGTTGTAGTTGTCATTGTTGTTTGGCAGGCTTGGACTGGATTCGAACCTGCCAGCTCTGGTGTATGTGACTGGCGCCTTAGCTGCATGAGCTACAGGTGCCCAGGCACAGAGTTTAGATTCTTTTCTGTTCACAGCACCCACTAGTAACTGGAAGGAATTGCTGGCACCTAATTGCTAGGGCCAAAGAAGCTAAACATGCTTCAGTGCTCAGGATAGTCTCCAAAGTTAAAGATTGGCCTGCCCAAAATACAAGTAGAGAAATACGAGAAATACTAGTCATACAGTGAGTGAACAGAAATAAAAATACTGTAACTGACTGATAAGATACTGTGTAAGGCTAGATGAGCTAGTTCACATTTTATCTGGGTGTAAATCATTTGAGGACTCAGATTTTAAAACAAATTGAAACAGAAGATTTGCTGTGTTATGTGTTCATTAAACCAGAGGAAAATTAAGGCAGCTATTAACAAGTTGTGAAGCCTTAAATCAGTGGTTCTCAACCTTCCTAATGCCACGACCCTTTAATACAGTTCCTCATGTTGTGGTGACCCCCAACCATAAAATTATTTTTGTTGCTATTTCATAACTGCAATTTTGGTACTGTTATGAACCATAATGGTAAATATCTGATATGCGGGAGACCCCCCACAGGGGTCGCAACCCACAGGTTGAGAACTGCTGCCTTAAATCATTAATGGTGAGAATGTTTCTTTCTTTCTTTTTTTTTTTTGTAGAGACAGAGTCTCACTTTATTGCCCTCGGTAGAGTGCCGTGGGGTCACACAGCTCACAGCAGCCTCCAACTCCTGGGCTTAGGCGATTCTCTTGCTGCAGCCTCCCAAGTACCTGGGACAGGTGTCTGCCACAACACCCAGCTATTTTTCTGTTTTGCAGTTTGGCCAAGGCTGGGCTTGAATCCACCACCTTCGGTATATGGGGCCAGCGCCCTACTTGATGAGCCACAGGCGCCACCCGAGAATGTTTCTTCACATTGACACATGCCAGGTGCAGTGGCTCACACCTATAATCCTAGCACTGGAGGCTGAGGCCAGTGGATTGCTTGAGCTTAGGAGTTTGAGACCAGCCTGAGCAACAGTGAGACCCCTAAAAACAGCCGGGCATTGTGGCGTGCGCCTGTAGTCTCAGCTACTTGGGAGCATGAGGCAAGAGAATCTCTTGAGTCTAAGAGTTTGAGGTTGCCATGAGCTATGATGTGACAGCACTCTACCAAGGGCAAAAAAGTGAGACTCTGTCTCCGGAAAAAAAAAAAAAAAATCATTGACAGATGACCTAATGTCAGGTGCTCAATTTAAAACATATCCACTCATAAGTATTAAATGTAACAAATAATTACATTTTATTAAAAGGAAAACAAATGATTTATGAGTGTACTGAATTCTTGATATTTTGATATATATTTTTTTTGAGACAGAGTTTTGGTCAGAGTTTTGGTCTAGACAAGACAGCAGAAGCATCCTTATAGCTTACTTTAGCCTCAAACTCCAGGGCTCAAGGGATCCTCCAGCTTCAGCCTCCCAAGTAGCTGAGACTACCTGAGTGTGCCACTATATGTGGTTGACTTTTTCTATTTTGTTTTTGGTAAAGATGGGATCTTGCTCTTGCCTAAGCTGACCTCAAACTCTGGAGCTCAAGTGATCCTCCTGTCTCAGCCTCCCATAGTGCTAGGATTATGGGCGTGAGCCACTGTAGTCAGTTGAAAAATTTTTATCTATTTTTAGAGACAAGATCTTACTCTGTCACCCAGGCTGGAGTGCAGTGACACAATCATAGCTCACTGTAACCTCAAACTCCTGGGTTCAAGCAATCCTTCTGTCTCAACCTCTTGTGTAGGCCACTAAGCCCCACTAATTTTTTTTTTTAAACTTTTTGTAGAGAAAAAGTCTCTGTGTTGCCCAGGATGGTCTTGAACTCCTGGCTTCAAGCAATCCTCTCCTTTCAGTCTCTCAAAGTACTGTGATTATAGGCATGAGCTACCATGCCTGGCCATTACCTTCAAAAGCTCTCTTCTTTTCTTTTCTCCTTTTTTTTTTTCTTTCTTTCTTCCTCTCCTCTCACCCCCCACCCCTTTTTTTTGGAGACACAGTCTCTCTATGTTGCCCCAGGCTAGAGTGCCATGGCATCAGCCTAGCTCACAACAACCTCAAACTCCTGGGTTCCTGCCTTAGTCTCCTGAGTAACTGGGACTGTAGGCACCCACCACAACACCCAGCTCATTTTTCTATTTTTTGGTAGAGACAGGGTCTTGCTCTTTCCTAGGCTGGCCTCGAACTCCTGAGCTCAAGTGATCCTCCTGCCTTAGCCTCCCAGAGTGTTGGGATTATAGGTGTCAACCACTTCACTGGCCTAAACAACTATTTTCTAATGAATCTTAGTTTCCTTACACCTGTGCTTCTGATTTTCGTGTGTAAAAGCACAAAAGTAAAATTTAGTGTGTTTCCTGGCTCTTTTTCTATAGTTAGATAAATAACATCCTAAGGAAAAGGCAGTTTTTTTTTTGTTTGTTTGTTTTTTGAGACAGAGCCTCAAGCTGTCACCCTGGATAGAGTGCTATGGCATCACAGCTCACAGCAACCTCCAATTCCTGGGCTCAAGCGAGTCTCTTGCCTCCACCTCCCAAGTAGCTGGGACTACAGGCGCCCGCCACAATGCCCGGCCATTTTTTTTTTTGGTTGCAGCCGTCATTGTTGTTTGGCAGGCCCGGGCTGGATTCGAACCCACCAGGTCAGGTGTACGTGGCTGGCGCCTTAGCCCCTTGAGCCACAGGCGCCGAGCCAAATCTGTTTCTTTATTTAAAAATTGTAGCCCTACATAGATCTCTATTTATCATATTCTTAAAGCATCTGGAAGGTTTCAGGGTATCAGTTATACCCAGTAGTATATTTCTCCCCTCATTCTAGATAGAGTTTGGCTAGAGATACTCTTTCACTTGTAATCTGTCTGCAACTGAGTGTTGTGAGCACCATTTGACATAGTTGTAGTTTTCATCCCAGTCCTTTTTTAATATGTCCTTCATCAGCATCCTCAACTTTTTTTCTGCTGGAAAGGGGAACTGCATTTTAGGCTCGGCACCTGTGGCTTAACAGGCTAAGGCACCAGCCGCGTACACCTGAGCTGGCGGGTTTGAATCCAACCCGGGCCCGCCAAACAACGACAGCTGCAACCAAAAAATAGCCGGGCATTGTGGTGGGCGCCTGTAGTCCTAGCTGCTTGGGACGTGGAGTCAGGAGACTTGCTTGAGCCCAGGAATTAGAGATTGCTGTGAACTGTGATGCCACGGCACTCTATCCAGGATGACAGCTTGAGGCTCTGTCTCAAAAAAAAAAAAGGGGGAACTGCATTTTAAACCTGGACTCTTAAAGATCCTGCACCCAGATGTAATTAATTAGCATAATGAGCATTTTAAGGCCAGTGCTTGAATCCCTGCAGCCAGTCCCAACCCCCTTTATCTTGCCACTATAAATATTAAAAAATACCAAATATGCCTTTTTAGGTTCCCTTACAGTTAGAGCTAGCTGTGTGAGTCAATTCTGGCTAATACCTAGAAATCTTCTGGAGGACCTCTACAAGGAAAAATATTGCTTCTCTGATAAAAGGAACAGAAGCAAGAGAATAGTTTGTATGCATACTTTCTTCTTTCTTCCATCCTTAAGTATAGAATATGATGTATGGAGTTGTGGCAGCCAAATTGAACAATTCAGTTTGTTCAATTTGAATTTGTTCAATTTATCCAGCATTATTGATGTACAAAACAAATACAGGTAACATTGGTATATGATAGACTTTAGGAGGTGAACAGTGAATTCTGGTCATGCTTTGGACATTGCATAATATAGGCATTAAGCGGATTGCTTGAGCGCAGGAGTTCAACACCACCCTAAGCAAGAGCGAGACCTCATCTCTAAAAATAGGCAGGCATTGTGGCAGGCGCTTGTAGTCTCAGCTACTCAGGAGACTGAGGCAAGAGAATGACTTAAGCCCAAGAGCTGGAGGTTGCTGTGAGCTGTGACGTCACTGCACTCTACTGAGGACGACAAAGTGAGATTCTGTCTCTAAAAAAAAAAAAAAAATAGGCATTAATATCAAATATCCAGTCCTAGTCATAATATTTGGTTACCTTCACACTATACTTAAGGCTTTTCAAAGTTTTTGCTTTCTCCAGGCTTAGAAACTTGAACAGGGTAGAGGCAAGGATTGAAGTTTCCATGACATAGGGAAAAACTGGGTATGAGTTAGACTGAGTGGGTAGAAGACCTCATTAAAAGATGAGTGTGTAGAGACCACACTACTGTTCTCGTCAGATTGTTTCTAGGATTTCTCGAGTTGATGGTAGCTGCGTGTTCTTACATTTCACTGAGGGAGGAAGCAAGATATTAAAAAGACAAAGTAAAAGGGGAAACAGCAGCAGCAGACTTTGAAGGCCTAGAGAAATTCCTTGTCAGCATTAAAAGGCCCTCAGCTTTGGGATTCACTTCTACCTCGTCACTGAGCACTTATGTGAAGTTTATGGTAAAGCTATGTCAACCATATGCTTAACCCAGTCTTGTTAAATTTTAAATTATTTAATGGTAAGATGTTCAGTGAATTTGTCTATTTGGTGTGAAAATTTCAAGCAGAGGTAGGCATAGAAGGGTAAAAAAAAAATACAGATATTAAGGGTGCTTGTGGAAAAGAAGTAGTGAGGATATTAAGAAAATTTGATATCAGAAGAGAAGCATGATACTAATAACATTTGCCACTTAAAAATTCCTCTTTCTTAAGCTTTTTCTCAATTTGGTTTTTATCCCATTTATCTTTTTTTTTTGCTTTTAGAATTTTTTACAATTGATATATATACATAGATGTACATATTTTACATTTTTTGGCTGGAGCTGGGCTTGAACACGTCATTCCCAGTATATGGGGCCGGTGCCCTACTCCTCAAGCCACAGGTGCTGCCCTAGATGTAGATATTTTAGAGATACATGTGATAATTTAATGCATTAATATAATTTGTAAAGATCAAGTCAGTGTAATTGGGGTATCCATCGCCTGAAATATTTGTCTTTTCCTTATGCTAGAAACAAATTAGTCTCTTCTAGCTATTTTGAATTATATGATAGATGATTGTAAACTGTTGTCGTCCTACTGATCTATCAAACACTACTAGGTCCTATTTCTTCTATCACACTATGTATTTGTACCCATTAATCTACCTCTCTTCATCCTCACTTCACCTCTGCTGTTACTCTGGTAACTACCAGTCTATTCTCCATCTTCATGAGATCCAATTTTTGAGTTCCCACATATGAATGAGAACATGTGCTATTTGTCTTTTCGTGCTTGGTTTATTTCACTTAACATAATGACCTCCAGTTTCATCCAGGTTGCTGCAAATGACAGAATTTAGACTCCTAAATTTTTCATGTGTTGAGACTCACAAGGCAGTATGTCTTTTATATTTTTTCATCATAAGGGAAGACAGTAATGTTTTATGTAACTGATAAATAAATAAAATTATTTTTATTTATTTTTATTTTTTTGAGGCAGAGCCTCAAGCTGTCACCCTGGATAAAGTGCTGTGGCATCACAGCTCATAGCAACCTCCAATTCCTGGGCTCAAGCGAGTCTCCTGCCTCCTCCTCCCAAGTAGCTGGGACTACAGGCCTACAGGCGCCCGCCACAACACCCGGCCATTTTTTTTTTTTTTTTTTTGGTTGCAGCCGTCATTGTTGTTTGGCGGGCCCGGGCTGGATTCGAACCCGCCAGCTCAGGTGTACGTGGCTGGTGCCTTAGCCCGCTGAGCCACAGGCACCGAGGCAATAAATAAAATTATTATTTTCCAATGACACAATAAAAGAATTATACTTTAGTGGAGGCTGACAAATGCAAACCCCTGTGTCTGTTTATCTGCCTTTTACATTTATTAGCTAGGTTGGTAGGTATGGTAACCTCTCTGTCCTCTCACTGGTAGTTCTGGAAATAGCTTTCCTGATGAGACATTTCTGTAGAAGCAATATGGTCAGAGGTTATATTATTTCTGGTTCACAGTGGGCTATAACTGCAGCCCTATTAAAGATTTACATCTTTTGAAAAGTGATAGAGTAATTATAAGCTCCATTTTATGTTTTCACTATTGTTCTGTGTTAAACTCTGAAGTGCTTCTGATCTTATTAGAATCCATTTTGTCTTATATTTTGTGAATTAAAAATTTAATATTGGTTTACATGTATAAATACTGTCTTTTCTGCTATCACAAAAAGAGAAGTAATATTACATTAATAGGGATAGATGTGGGGAAAAAGTGAAATGCAATATGTATATATAATATGTGTATATAATGGGTGTATGTATGTTATGGAAGTTTATACTAGATGGTTTAGATTATTTAAGAGTTTTATCTAGGGGATAAGATTATGGGACTTTTTCACTTTTTAATTTATTCAGTTATATAATGTCTAGATTTTTATAAGCAATAAGCATTTTCTTTTGTAATCAGAAAAAAGTCAGTATTTTCTTTTTTTTGAAGTAGTGTAAACAAAGATGTTTTAAGGAGACTTTTTTTTTTTTTGAGACAGAGCCTCAAGCTGTCACCCTGGGTAGAGTGTCGTGGCATCACAGCTCACAGCAACCTCCAATTCCTGGGCTCAAGCGAGTCTCTTGCTTCCGCCTCCCAAGTAGATGGGACTACAGGCGCCCGCCACAACACCCGGCCATTTTTTGGTTGCAGTCGTCATTGTTGTTTAGTGGGCCCAGCCTGGATTCGAACCCGCCAGGTCAGGTGTACGTGGCTGGCGCCTTAGCTCATTGAGCGACAGGCGCCGAGTCTAAGGAGACATTTTTGAGTTAAAAAAGTTTCCTAACAGTGTATGTACAACATATATATTAAAAATATTTTAACATGTTATATTTGAAGAATTTGTTGATGCTTTCAGAACTGAGATGCCTCATTCCTGATCCATTTTTGGTGTTGGGATTAGCATCTTGCATTATGCATACCTATTATATTAAAAAAATCAAACTTTGTAACAAGTGTCTCAGAGGGCATGGAGAAATTGGAACACTTGTGCACTATTGGTGGGAATGTAAAATGGTGCAGGTACTACGGAAGACAGTATGTTCAAATAATTAAATGTGCATGTTACTCTATTACATCTAGAACCAGAAGTCCTTTGTTGAACTATTTTTAAGTGTTTAAGTTCTTGTCTTATTTAGATGCTATAATTATTCAGATGACTAGATATATACTTTTGTTTGTCATTTTAAGGAATCTTTTTAGTAGGTAAAGCAACAAATTGTGGGCCAGGGAGGTGGAGGCAAGAGGATTGCTTGAGGCTAGGAGTTTTACAGACCAGCCTGAGCAGCAACAACAACAACAAAAAAAAAAAAAAAAAAAAAGAAAAAGAAGAAGAAAAAAAGAAAGAAAAAGAAAAATCAACCAGACTTGATGGCATAAACCTCTACCTCCCACTTTTTATGGGGCTGAGGTAGGAGGATTGCTTGATTCTAGGAGTTTGAGGCTGTAATGAGCTATGATGATTCCTGGGCAACAGAGTGAGATCCCATTGAAAATATTAAAGAACTTCAAAAAATTTATGAAAAATTTATTTCCAATATCCTATCAATAATTCTAAAAGTGCATAACAGGGTGCATAACATAACGTGTGTGTGTGTGTGTGTGTGTGTGTGTGTGTGTGTGTATGTATGTGTGTAGTAAACCCCTATATAGGTTTCTATTTCTAAAGATTCCCTACTTTGTCCTAATATTTTTATTTTTATTTTTTGTAGAGATAGAGACAGGGTCTTGCTATGTTGCCCAGGCTTATTTCAAACTCCAGGCCTCAAGTGATCCTCCTGCTTTGGCCTCTGAAAATGCTGGAATTATAGGCATGAGCCACCACACTTGGCCCTCTCTTAATGTTTAAAAAATTTTTACATTTTTTGGTCATATGGTATATAAAGTGAAAACATAATTTTGGCCAATA